>APFE030901115.1:34930-48950 GCA_000404065.3 Pinus taeda | reverse complement strand
AAACATAAATACATCTTAAAAAACCATGTCATAATATTCATTGATTCAATTTTATTTATAATTTTTTTTTGGTACAAACCATTAATCTCGAAACCTTTTCTTCGAGGTGGAATTATTATGCATATGCATTTCTATGTCAGAGAGAGGGAGTTTGAGTTATATGCAGTTATTTCTATTCTAGGTCACAACACTACTCATAATTTGGGGAAGTGGGAAGAATATGTGTTAGATGTGTGAATTCTCCGATCTATGAAGTGGAGTTCTTGTTTTCTTTGTATGCAGCTACTACATTTACAGACTTACATTTTGGAATGACCACAATAAAGCCAATTATTTTCATTATATGCGACATATCTAGCCTTCCCATTTACCTTTCTCCGAGCTTGAAAAATTTATGATCTATTCCAATTTATCCATTGTTAGCATGAATGTGAGTCTCATGTGGAATTATGTTTATTTTTACTAGGTGAGATTGGTAGACTTTTTTTTCCCTATTTTGCAAACAAGTATCCCAGTCCTTTGTAGGATTTAAATCAAGACATTGACTTTCTCGCCTTTTTTGTTCATTTGTATGTAAATAAATTTTTGCGATGTTGTCAAAGTTACTTAGAATCGTTGGTATTTTTTAATATGGAACCGAATACATACTAAAAATATTACATCCAATAAAAGTGTTGAAAGTATGGAAAACAACATGAACATATAAAATTTCAATGAGCAAAATGTGATGCAAATTATTGAAATTTCCTATTCAACATAGATTAATTTGGGTATGCCTTTTTGGGTGATGTTTTTAAGGACAAGTTTCGACATGGATTGTATCCACAAACTCTGTTGGGGTATTAAATTCCAGATCATCCCTATAAAATATGGTTTCATTTCTCAATTAAATGAACAGTCTCATATTAGGAAATGTCCTATTGAATTTTTAGTGGACGAGGAGCTTTAGGGCTTCAACCTAGTAAATTCAACTTCACCAAAGTGGGCGAGGAAGAGGTGTTTCTCCATTTTGAAGAAAGTGAGGAAAAAAAAATTCAGTACTTGGAAAAATTCCCTATCTTTGATAGTCCAAATCTTCTTGCCATAAATGTAAGCATAAATAGCGATAGAGGTTATTGAGAATCTATATCAAGCTTACAAATTACTATCAAAAAATTTATATGTAAGACAAACACCTCGTCTTAATGTAGAGGATATCCTATTATTTAATTTTATCGTATTGAAGCATTTGTAATTTTAAAGTTTATTGATACTTATTCTCTGGTTAGATGACTTCTTTTGATTTTTTACTTGTGTTGTTTACAAATCATTAAGCTCGAAACCTTTTATTTGATGCGAAATTCCAAAACATATACATCCGAGAGAGTGTGTGTGTGTGTGTGTGTGAGAGAGAGAGAGAGATAGAGAGAGAGAGAGAGAGAGAGAGAGAGAGAGTTCTTGAGTGATTTTCATTTATTTCTTTCCTAGGTCACAACATTACCCATAATTTGGGGGAATGGGAAGAATATGTGTTAGATGGGTGAATTCTCTAATCTATGAAGTGAAGTTCTTCTTTTCTTTCTATGCAACTACTACATTGATAGACTTACATTTTGGAATGACCATACTAATGAAAATTATTCTTTGTATTATGGGTTATATCTAGCCTTCCCATTTACATTTCTTTGAGCTTGTAAAATTTTTGATTTGTGCCAATTTCTCCATTGTTCGCATGAATGTCAGTCTCCTGTGGAATTCTATTGGGTTTTATGAGGTGAGACTAATACACTTATTTTTTTTATTTTTCAAATAGTTATCCCACTCCTTTGTAGGATTTAAATCAATACCCTCACATTTTCACCTTTTATATTCATTGCTATGTAAATAAACGGTTTAGCTATTGTGAGAGTTACTAAGAATTTTTTGAATATTTTTAGATGCAGGAACCTAATACATACTAAAAATATTGCATCCCATAAAAGCATTGAAAGTAAGAAAAATTGTAGGAACATATAAAATTTCAAAGTTTAAAATTTTATTCCAATTCTTGGAATTTCCTATTGAACATACATTAATTTGGTTATGCCTTTTGGGGTGATGTTTTTAAGGACATGTTTTAACATGGTTTCTATCCACAGACTATGCATGCATAATAGATTGTAGATCATCCAAGACAAATATGGTTTCATTGCTCAACTGAATGAAGGACATCATCTTAAGAATTGTCCTACTGAATTTCAAGTGTAGAAGGTCTTGGAGGGCTTCGACCCTAGTAAATTCAACTTCACCAAAGTAGGGTAGAAAGAGACGCTTCATGCCTTTGACAGTCCAAATGTGTGTTCCATAAATTTAAATAGAAATAACGATTATGACAACACCTTTTCATGCACTGTTCGGGGTTTTCTATTGTTCATTGATTCACTTCTGATGTTATGCTTTTCTATACTGTAGGTGAATCCAATTGAATAGGGGCATGTGGTAACTGTGCCCAGAGTATTCAAATGCTTTCCCCAATGCATTTACCATGATAGCTTATCGTTACCATTGCATTTGGTTTTTGAGGTTGGCAATCCAATTTTTTGTCTTGGTTACAACAACCTCAAATGTTTTACAACTATAAACCATCTGCACTTCCACTTAAGTACACTATTTTAGTTGCAACATGTGACTCTTTACTCATTGAAACTATTTTCGTGCAACTTTTGAACATAAATAAAAGGTTAAATAATTCATCGTTTTAATTTTTTTTATTCAGTAACTTATTTTGAACTCTAGAGATATGATTACAATTTTGATATCCTAAAATTGTACAATTTGACGTGATGAATAAATGTGGAATAATTATTATCTTAAAGTTCTTTCTTGCACCCACAAAAGGAGTACCATGGAAGTCTGAGAAGGTGGGTACAATATCTTGGAGCTTCTTGACTATCCTATGAGGGGCCTGGTTTTTGAAGGGGGTAACACTTTGGAGGATCTCTCTGATGCTTTTGGTAGTGCTTGCATTTGTGTTCAACGTAACAACATACCATACAATGTTCACATTGCAAATTGCTGCAAAACAATGTTTTCGTTTCCTTAGGTATATTGTAATGGCATATTACCAATATTTGTTCCTCCCTCATGTAGTAGTGTAGTTTGCATTGATGGTTGGGTTGGTACTTGTTTCTTTTTATGAAGTATAGAGTCCCTTTTTATATTACTTAATATCTTCAAATTGTTTATGTAACTAGCATTATGCAAAAAAAAACGGGCTTTGAGAGAAGTGGACCAAGAGATATTACATATTGAAGTTAATTCTTCTATGTGGAAAAACATGAATGCATTTAAAAACTTAAATGGTAAGTTGATTGCAAAAAGACGATACCCCTATATACAAGGTTTCAGAAATAGTCCAGGAAATGTTTAAATAAATGGCTTCTTTGGGGGTTCGATGTTTTTGGCTTAGAAGCATATGAGTAATGAATATTGTCGTACGTTTGATGAAAACATGTATGATATACCATTGTGGTACTATGCTCAGTCGTTACAAAGATCACATTCGATACAAATTTTCTCCATGTATTGTTAGGAGACTCTCCAAATGCAAGCTTTTATGTATAATTATAAAGCCACTAAGAATATGTATTCTTTTTATTTATTTTTATTTGATAGCTAATTTTATATCTATACTATATTTATCATATATATCTATATATAATTATATATATATATAAATGATTACAACTATGATATCTCAAAACTATGCAAATTGGCATGATGAACCAATGTGGAAAACTCATTACCTTAACATTCCTTTTCCCATAAAAAAAAAAGCACCCACAAAGAGAGTATCATCAAAGTCTGAGAAAGGTGGGGTGATGCTTTTAAGTTAAATGCATATGAAACAACTAAATCTTCTTGATATAGTCATTTTACTAAACAACATCACTTCAATTCCCAATAAAGACAATTCTCACTGAGCTCTTCACTCATTTCGCCAAAGAATGTCTTTACTCTTGTTAACAGAACAAGTCAAAGTTACAGGTTCATTGCATCTTAAAAAAACATCGTCGTGAGAGAACCATCACATTCAATAAAACATCCATACCTACATTCACAAATCATCCATTTCCAAATTTCCAAGCTAACTAGTACCCTAGATGATAAGCCTATGGGGCTTTGGATTGACGGTGAAAGGGTGCAATATTAAGACACTCCTTGTGATAGGTCACTAGTTCAAATCCTCATAAATGCTTAACTACTTAAAAAACATTTATTAAGTAATAGATAATAATAATAACATTTAATCATTAGAAATTAACTATTTAAATATAATTAATATAATATAGTAAAATAACTTTAAAAAATAAAAATATATAATAAAATAATTAAAAAGCAAAAAAAAGGGAAACACAAAAGCAACATTGCATAAGAAAGCGAGTTAAGAAATTGGATTAAAAAACTTAAAGCGAGTTAAGAAATTGGATTAAAAAACTAGTTAAGGAATTACCATGAGGGCTTTTAGAATAAATTAAATTTGAATTGGCCCGCACTTCTTTTCATTCCCGGCAACAAGGATTCCATCATCGTGCAAGTTGAAATCAGATTCTAAATTTCAACTTGAGAGATGGGGTGATTGTGCAAAACAAGTGTCACGCACAAGTATATGTTGACCGTAACGGAGAGTGAGAAAGTCGGGTTTCGCTTTGACACGATTTCGCGTTGAGTTTCACTGAATTCCTTCGACCGATTGTAAACCCTCCATGCCATGCCGGTGTGTTGTCTATAAGTAAGATCCATCCATCGCACTACAATTCCAAAACGCATTTCGCAATTCCTTTTTCTATTATCGATTCTGTTAACTTCGACGATTCTTGTGAGACACGCTGGAGCTGAAGCTGCTGCCGCTAAGTCTAACGAAGAAGTAGGTTCTGAAAGATTGGCAGAAGGGTCGACAAAGGCTGCATCCGGGTGCCACAAGCCGGGCTACCCTGTACCCCCTCATTCTCACTGCCCTCCATCTCCACCTCCCCATGCCCATCGCCTTCGTCCTATCCCGCATGCTTAATCTCCCTGATCTCATATTTTGTGTTATTAAATCTCATCAGGAGCACATGCACATCACTAATGTGGTCTCCTTGCTTTTACCTTAGGTTCTCATCACCTCCTAGCAAGTAAATAAATAAATGCCATTCATGTAATGTAATCATTTGGCAAAACATTTCTCTTATCTCAATCTCAATAAAATTTTGTGAACTTTGTTGGTATAAGTTTTAAAATAATGGTTATAGTTAGTTATTTATGCATGATGATATGAATGTCTCTTTTATCCCAATAGTATTTTAACACATTTATATTATAAGTGGTGTTTTATAAAGTTTTATGAAACTTAAAAATAGTATTTTTTTTAAATTTAATTAATATTTTTTTTTTTCATTTATGTTGATACTCTTTTAAACCTAACATATCAAAAATTCATTTAGGCTTAAAGGATTGTAAGATTATTTTATGGAAAAATTGTGAAATCATCTATTAATTCTTAGGATATAAATAGTGTTTACAACTTTCTAAATGATTTGTTCTCATCATGATGTGATAAAAGTTGCCCTTAAGGATCAAATATAAAGACATGGTTTGAGGTCAAGGCATGTCAATTAATGATTAAAAATTTAACATCTCTCATAATGTTTTTCTGTAATAAATTTAATATCCATCCAAATGATACAAAATGAAACTTAATTTCAACATTTAATTTTGGTCCATTAATATTTCTAAAACTTGTGTATTAAAAAATTATATATATATATATATAGTTCTTAACCCATTTGTATATCATAAAAGAACTATACATGGCATGCATGTAAATTTAGTCATAAATCAACTCTAAGATATGAACTAAATGATTCATAGTATTGCATGTTCATCCTTCAATATTTTTGTTCTTTTTTTTTGTTTCTCATTGTAATTTTTCTAGAAGAAATGACATGTGCTTCAAATGAAAAAAGGAACTCATACGTATGATTTCGACTTCCTTCCATGTTGTTCAACAAAATTCTTAGTAATGACTATGGTCATATAGGAAAATTGACAGAATTCATACCTAACAACCTTATTATAAAAAGTTATTACATCATATCTATTGTATGAGATCTCATTCTTCCTATATCTAATAATGTTCGACATCAAAGATTTGTCATTTGAATACAACTATAGATGTTGAGAAGGAAGAATGAAATAAAAGTATACATAAAGTGTTAACAAATGCTTTTATTTTTCTAATTTACTCTATTTCTTAATCATTGAATTCATTAAAACATGTGTAATATTATTTTTACTTTTGGGACATATTTATATTAATATGATAACAATATAAATTTAGAAACATCTAAACCTATTTATCAAGTGACATTTCCTTACATTGCCTAGAGAAAGCTCTCCAAATATATGATTCCAAAATACATCAGTTGAAATAGCTCAAAAACTAAATATTAGAGAGAAAAATGAGTATTTTTTTAGGAATGACTCATCACTCACTTAGAATACTCACTAGAAATTTACCATAACGACCTATGACTACAATTGACTAGTCTATCATTAGAAATAAAATCGAATAAAAGGAACTTGTATCTTTCTCAAAACACAACTTGTTAATGTGAATAGTGGCTTTTAATGTTTAGTAATGCGCCCCAATTTGAAAAATATTTAGGTTGTTTTGAGTTTGAAGAGTTGTCACTTTTGGCCATATGGACCATTAAAAAGGTAAAAAATGTGAAGCTGAGGTGTACACTTGTATTCTAGTGTGAAAACCCTTTTATTACCCATATTGATGATGCCATGACGAGTTGTAATATTTAAATTTTTTGGAAATGTTAACACAAGTAATGGATCACCCTCATTGTTTGTCAAGAAGGAACTGGGGCTCTACTATATAATTTTGATGATGGTTATGCATTGTATGAATGTGTTAATAGCATAATTTCAGATGACAGGAATGGAAGATTCCGATATGTGATTGGTTCTCTAATTTCCATGCTAAATTGTAGAAGTCATGCATACCACTCTTTGTAAAAAGGATGATTTCAAACTTAGTGATGATATGAATATAAACATGATGATATGCACTTTTGATTCCTAGAATATGTGGCTAGCATGACTTACAAAGGTGTAAATTCTGATAGTATCCGATGTGTTGTAAGCTTCAAAAATTGTAGGGAGGATTGGGAACATGTATTACATAATACGTAGAAATCATTTTGGGAAATTCCACCTCCAGACAGTTTTATTAAAATAATTAATTATTTTTAATGGGTCCCTATGTCTAAGCTTAGGAAATTAAAATAATTAAATGGTATTAATCAATCTATGGGTGAAACTTCTAGAAGAAGACGAGGATCAATCAAAAATTATTTGAACTATTGATTAAAATCTAATGTGGGTCATTAGTTCTCAACTGAATGATTATAATAGCAGGCTTACTCAGAAGTTGGAGAGAACATCGAGTAAGATATCAAAGATAAAATTTCTGAAGGGAGTGACGCAATATTTACCAAAGAGAGATTCAAAGTGGTTTCTTGCAGTGAAAGGCAAAGATAGTATTCGGAAGAAAGTTTTTCCAGATCTGAGGAGTGCATAGTAGAGACAGAATGTACTCCACAGAAATGTTGACACAGTGAAGAGAGGCAGCGCATACCTTTAGAGGGAGATTCGTATTTAATGAGGAGAAGTCGAGTTTTAGAGGAAGAGGATAGAGTGGGAGCCTAGAGAGCCAAAAGATATATTTCCCAATGTAGAAGCTAATCAGGAGTACAGGGAGGGAGCTACACTTGTCCGAACAGGCTGACACAAAACTGATTAAGCTAATGAAAAAGCAGCACAAAGGTAGCAAGGGGCAATGCATCTTGAGCTAAGGTTAGTGTCAGATTACCAATGGAAGTGGGAACTTTCACACTAGATGTTTTTCATATGTTTTCTCTACATGGATTGCTAGTTCTAAAGCATCCATAGATTTGTACTTATATTACTACTCCTTAATCATGCAAACCCTTAGGTACTGCACTAGTTTTCCCACAATAAGTTTTTCCGGGGATATTTGTCCAAAAATAATTGTGTACATGTGTGTGATAACTATTTCTCGTATGCCTTGTATTTAGTTTCCACAGTTTGTATTTGTGTATCTTGTAGTGTATTTAATTCAATATTTGTTGTAGCACAAAACAAGTAAATTGTTTAATCGAATTAACAATAAGAAGAATTAACATTAGTTGTTGTAGTAGGAATCAACTAACTAAATTTTCACATGGTATAACAAAACAAATCATGATCACAAGAGATCAAAAGAAAAAAGGAAGAGGAATTCGAAATTACTGTAGAGGTATCAATTCAAAACCCCAGAGGCAACGCAGTTCTTGGGCTAAGGAGGTCAAAGTTTTAAGGACAATTTGATTTTTAAGAGTGAGTTGATAGAGAAATTTGATCTCCAAATAAAAGCTTTCAAGAGGTAGAAGTGAGCAGCATACGTCTTCTTATAGAGCATATCTTCAGCTAGGATGCATATATTTTGTAGAAACTATTGTTAAAATAGCGTCAGTGGGGTGAGAAGAAGACACACTTAAGGGACTACTTCATCAAAGGACTTCCAGCCAAGAAATCTGACTTCTGATTTGCTAAGTAGAAGGAGGGAGCCGCAGATCTACTAACTCCAACATGGGGACCCTAGGACAGTCCAGCAACAACGAAAAGGAGAGAGGAGGAAATTTGACATTTCACTGGCAAACATTGCAACTCATGGGCTGCGAGATTAGGATCGGTTCGATGGTGCATCCAACTACGTGATCTGCAAGACAAGGATATCATGCCTTCTAGATGAGAAGGATATCAAAACCTATGTTAACTATAGAAAATATTGTAGATTCACAAGCTCATGCAATGTACTAAAGCACATGAGAAGAATCTACTTCTACTTTCAAATAGTGGAAGCCAATAGATCAATCAAAACAATATGAACATGAAGAAGATAAATCAATATGAACTGGTAGTTGGTAAATATGATTAGGCGGTTGGAGCTCTCTTCTGGTGGGTACCGGTAAATGAGATCAGGGGATTGGATTTCCCTTCTAGTGGGTGCTGGAGAATGAGAGAAGATTGTATCCTTGTGTAGGTGGGTGATTGCATACTAGTAATAGTATGTGCCAATACAAGATTGTAAGATGTTTTCATTTATAATAAAGGATGAAGACAAAGAGAACAATAAATATGGTTTATACAGATTGAGTTTCCACCTAAACATTATGGTATCCTCATGTGTTGCTATGATGATTATGTATGATGGTTTATTTTGTTTTTACTTCTCATGGATACTTTTTAATTAAATGTTAATGAAGTGATGATACACTCGTTAAACTAGAACAAATGGAAAAATATATGAAAAGTTAGTTAATTGGATATATGTAGTTGTCCTTCTTCATTGGTGCATACATACAATGTTTTACTTAATGAGCATACAAAAATCTAAATAAGAAATTGAAAGGTTTAAGCGAGTTTTAAAATATTGATTCACCACCACCCCCTCAGTATTTTTCCCAACAAGGGTGTCCCCTAGAATAATGAGCTAGTAGTTGTTCATTGAGAAGACAAGTGGCAAGTGATTTTAGCGGTGGACAATGGATGTAGGTTTGTCTTTGGCAGTGGATTCCAGACTTCATAAGAAGGAGGCGAATCCTAGTACTACTTTGAGAGTGGATGTGTGAGCCTATAGATTCCCTTGTTGCTTATATGGGCACCATATCCTTTTATTTGTTGGTTAAGTAAATGTACATATGTATATATGTTTATATTATTGTAAATACTCAGTCGATTTGTGGTTAAAGCTCCATAGAAAGTATGATTATTTGCTAGTTGAAGAAAATGTTCATGAGTATATGTGGTTCTGATTGTATGTATTGTAATGAGTTGTGTTATAAAGATCTAGTATGGTTGTCATGTTTTCATTAAGAAGTCATTATAGAAACTGTAATGAATTGGGTTATAAATTTCTATGGGGTAGTATGTTTCAATTTTGAGTGGTCTTAATGGTTATAGGTGTCATTAAACAACAAGGATGGTGTTCCCCTAATGGGGAGTGTTATGTAATAACCCTGGATAAAAATACACGTAATAAAGTTAATAAAGGAAAAAATAATACCAAGGTCATGGGACACATATCCCAAGGCAATTATTGGGAAAAAAAATCCTAGGTATTCATTTGGTTTATTATGGCTAAAACAAATTGGAAAAGGAAATGGTAAAGGCAAAGAGGCACTTATTGACATTTATTTATGAAAATAATGGAAAATAGGAGAAAAGAAAGGTGAAAGGTCACATATTTTCATGAGAATGAAATTTAAGGAAAAATAGAGGAAAATGGGGAAAATAGAGGCCTTATTTATAAATGGGCTTTTGAGGATCAGTTCATGTCATTTTTCAATGTTATATTTTTTCCATCTTTAGCTTGGAGCTCCCTTATATTTCTTTCTCTCTCACACTCTTCCACACTTAGAGTTTTCTTGGAGCACAATGGATTTGGAGAAAGAAGGCAATGGAAAGTAGGAAAGTGCAAGGAGACAATGAGATCGATAGTTACAGAATAACTTCCCTTCTCTATACGTATGCCATAATCCCCTTTGAAAATAACTTCCCTCCTTTCCATCTGTTATCACATTGAACCTGTGGATTATATGTTAGATGATTGGAGAATGTTCAACATTTCGATTATCCTAGGTGAAGGTAGTTGGAGGGAACGATCTCGAGATGTAGGCATATGTCTTATTAAAAATTTGCTTTTAGTTTTCATTATTTTTTGGATGAATGGAGAGTTGAAGTTCCTAAAAAAGAAGTTTTCTTTCAAAAAGATGAACCCTTATAGGCATTTTCTTATAGTTTAGAAAGTCATTTAAAGGCCAAAGCCTGGCATAGAAAGATACATGAGGCCACGAGAGCTCGATAAGAAATTAGTAGATTGTGATTTTCATGGCCTCTGTGAGTTCCTAATTGGGCATGTTTAAGAGAATGAGATTGAGATAGTCAAATTTTAAACCCCATGCCTATGTAATTGATCTAAAATGATCATAAACTAAACCTAATGTAGAATTGGTTGACAATTAATGATTTGAATGTTAGCTGATAGTGTGGAAATCGAGGCAATCAGATTGACAAGATGACTTTCCGACAGTTGATTAAACATAATAAAGATACATAACAAAAGTGAAAACAGTAAAAACCCAATGATACCAGACATCAAGATTAATGACAGAGTTTTTCCATGATGGCCTACATCTCCATTTCCACTTTCAAGATGGGGGACCATTTTTACTAGGAATGAAAAGAAGGTGTTGGTTACACAGAGATTTGATCAGTTTTAATGTGCACCCACGCACGTCTGATCATTGTGATTAGATATCACTTTGAACCAGATTTCCAACGCCTCTTACGAATTCCAATTCTGACCTCAGATGCTCCTATAACACCAAAAACCTGATTGCCTATGACCTTCAGAATCTGCCAGCAAAAAGTCAAAAAACCACTCTTCTCATCAATGAAGGAAAACTTCACCTTTTACAAGCCTCTAGGTTCATCAAAACCACCTTGGTTGAATTCAGGGTGAATTTGGTTGCCTCAGGTTGAGTTTTAAAACTTGGTATTGTGGTTCCATGACACCTAGGCTAGGTTTGTTGACCATCGCATTAGTTGTCTTAACAACTTCAACAAAAGAACCATAAATAAATTTTATAATAACCACAGGACTGGTCGTGATTTACTAACCAGTCAAAGGAGATTGACCGCCTGCTTGTGAAAGGCACAGTCTAACCGCGACCTAACATCTGTTAGCTATCCTGACAGTTCTAGTGATGGCTTCGTTAACCACCTGCATGTGACAACTGCCCAACGGTTACATCTCGTAGCTAACATATGAATATACTCTGAGAGTTATATGCTCATAGGTTTAGGGGTTTAGACTTAGGAAATGATTCATTAGGTATAGAATTAGGCTTTGATACATAGTTTAGGGCTTAGGTGTTAGGTTAATGCCCTTAGGGTTTAGGTTTTTAGCATTAGGTTTGTATTAGGTTTAGGTTTCACAAAATAACCTATGTACCTTTTCTTCATCAAAAAGTGACATTTGAACCAATATCATAGGATGATAAGCTATGTCGACAAATCATATCAAACCCTGCAAAGTGGATGACAGCCCATAATGATGATCAATCTGTGAGGCAATGACACGACACATGTTATCGACCAATCCTAGTGGAACTGTTGATGGACACAAGTCGACAACTAGGTACAAACCCATATCCACTCAACTCCATATATACCATAAACATTACCTGAACAACCTAATCCATAATCAACATTGTCAAACTGTCGAATCTTAATGGAATTGACAACAACACTAAATACTAAAGATGACACTTGAACACTTTTGCAACTGAATCAATGGAATTCTCCTCGATACTTCCTCTCCACTTGAAAGCTTTTGGACCACAAAATTTTGACTAAAAATTTAGTCGATGAGGGCAAAACTCACTCTCTTTCCATCTTGACCTGACGATGTACCAATACATTTGATCAATCACTTGCAAATGATTACCATGATGATGTTGACCACGGAACGTTTTGAGTCAGTGACCTGTTTCATCCATCTGTGATATGAACAACTTACGATGATGGGCAAGCAACCTGTTATAAACATGGAAATTGATTTCTTTCCACTAAGAACCATGAGTTAGTGATTAACAATCTTTGAAAATAGTCTCTACTCGATGATGTTTAATACCTTCAATATGTATAAGCAATCTGTTTTTCATAATGATAGAGACAATCAAATATATACTTGATATCAAGCCAACTACTTGAATTGACATACTTTTCTACTTCCTATTTACTAAGTGAATTTGCTGCAACTTAGTTTTTCTTTGAAAGTATTGATTTAGCTGTTGATTTGTTCGAATCACTTTTTCTTCAATTATTACATGATGTTTCCATTGATTAGCCATCCTAATGGGTAAGGTCTTCGATGATTTTGTCTTTCCAAATGCAAAATTTTAACTAAATATTCTGAGATTAGATTTGCCAATGATCCACTGTCAAACATTGTATCTATCCGTGTATGCTTAGAAGTTATCCTTATGTTAAATAAATCAACTCTCTTATCCTCATGTGGAGGATTTATGTTAGATGAATATGCAATAGTTTTCAATCTTGAACTAATGTTAGAGGTTTTACTTATCATAACCATGATGGTTATCCTCCTTTCATCACCTGAATCTAAACCTAGATCTTGCTCGACTACTGCAATTGCCTTGTTTTCATTCTTCTCCTTAAGGAACCTTTTGGGCTTAATTTCTAGATAAAGTTTCTAGCACTTCAATTCATCATGACCGATTCTGTGGAAATGAGAATAGGTAGGCCTTTCCTTCTGAACAATCGTTGATTTCTTCCCCTTCGAATTGTTCTTCCCCTTACTGTCACTGGAATCATTGGTTTCCAACTCTTTGGACGAGTGCAATGAAAACTTGATGGGTCTGCCACCTGATTCAATATGTATGACCTAAACACACACCTCGTCAAAATGTATGGCCTCAACACATACCACATACCTAATATTATATGTGTTGATATGATATTTTCTATAATTAATTAATTTATGATAAATTAAGAGGGAAATAAATATACAAGTAAATTTCTTTAGGAAATAAAAGGTTAATTTAAGATGATGCCCACATGAAAGAATACAATATAGAAATACTAAAACAAGAAATTGATAGGAATTTTTTTGTTTTCTTCAAATTGCACCATGGTTCTATAGGTAATCAAGTCTGTGAATTATAAAGATGTGTGGTTCTATGATTTTAGTATTGAAAAGTGTGTTTAGTTAATTATAATTAAATTAGGATGATCATATAAATTAAACGATTGGTAAACATTGATAAACATATCAAAATTACAATATCATAAAAGATAACTAAATTGTTATTTTATTTTTTTAATTATTATTATTATTATTATTAAAAGAATAAATATA
>APFE030901115.1:19595-33268 GCA_000404065.3 Pinus taeda | reverse complement strand
TAACCCATTCGTATATCATAAAAGAACTATACATGGCATCCATGTAAATTTAGTCATGAATCAACTCTAAGGTATGAACTAAATGATTCATAGTATTGCATGTTCATCCTTAAATATTTTTGTTCTCTTTTTTGTTTCTCATTGTAATTTTTCTAGAAGAAATGACATGTGCTTCAAATGAAACAAGGAACTGATACGTATGATTTGGACTACTTTCCATATTGTTCAACAATGTAAATTTAGAAACATCTAACCCTATTTATCAAGTGACATTTCCTTACATTGCCTAGAAAATGCTCTCCAAATATATGATTCCAAAATACATTAGTTGAAATATCTCAAAAACTAAATATTAGAGAGTAAAATGAGTATATTTTTTAGGAATGACTCGTCACTCACTTAGAATACTCACTAGAATTTACCATAATGACCTATGACTATAATTGACGAGTGTATCATTAGAGATAAAATGGAATAAAAGGAACTTGTAGCTTTCTCAAAACACAACTTCTTAATGTGAATAGTGGGTTTTAATGTTTAGTAATGTGCCCCAATTTGAAAAATATCTAGGTTGTTTTGAGTTTGAAGAGCTGGCACTTTTGGCCTTATGGACCATTAAAAAGGTCAAAAATGTGAAGCTGAGGTGTACACTTGTATTCTAGTGTGAAAACCATTTTACTACCCATATTGCTGATGTCATGACGAATTGTAATATTTAAATTTTTTGGAAATGTTAACACAAGTAATGGATCACCCTCATTATTTGTCGAGAAGGAAGTGGGGCTCTACTATATAATTTTGATGATGGTTGTGCATTGTATGAATGTGTTGACATCATAATTTCAAATGACAGGAATGGAAGATTCCGATATGCGATTGGTTCTCTAATTTCGATGCTAAATTTTAGATGTCATGCATACCACTCTTTGTGAAAAGGATGATTTCAAACTTAGTGATGATATGAATATAAACATGATGATATGCACTTTTGATTCCTAGAGTATGTGGCTAGCATGACTTATAAATGTGTAAATTGTTTATTTATGATAGTATCCGATGTGCTGTAAGCTTCAAAAATTGTTGGGAGGCTTGGGAGCATGTATTCCATGATACGTAGAGATCATTTTGGGAAATTCCACCTTGAGACAGTTTTATTAAAATAACTAATTATTTTTAATGTGTCCCTAAGTCTAAGCTTAGGAAATTAAAATAATTAAATGGTATTAATCAATCTATGGGTGAAACTTTTAGAAGAAGACGAGGATCAATCAAAAATTATTTGAGCTATTGATTATAATCTAATCTGGGTCATTGGTTCTCAACTGAATGATTATAAGAGCATGCTTACTCAGAAGTTGGAGAGAACATCGAGTAAGATATCAGAGATAAAACTTCTGAAGGGAGTGATGCAACAGTTACCAAAGCGAGATTCGAAGTGGTTTCTTGAAATGAGAAGCAGAGATAGTATTTGGAAGAAAGTTTTTCCAGATCTGAGGAGTGCACAGTAGAGACAGAATGTACTCCACATAAATGTTGACACAGTGAAGAGAGGCAGCGTGTACCTTTAGAGGGAGATTTGTATTTAATGAGGAGAAGTCGAGTTTTAGGAGAAGAAGATAGAGTGGGAGCCTCGAGAGCCAAAAGATATATTTCCCAAAGTAGAAGCTAATTAGGAGTAGAGGGTGAGAGCTACACTTGTCCTAGCAGGCTGACACAAAACTGATTAAGCTAATGAAAAGGCAGCACAGAGGCGGTAAGGGGCATCTCATCTTGAGCTAAGGTTAGTGTCAGATTACCAATGGAAGTGGGAACTTTCTCACTAGAGGTTTTTCATATGTTTTCTCTACATGGATTTCTAGTTCTAAAGAATCCATAGATTTGTACTTAGATTACTACTCCTTAATCATGCAAACCCTTAGGTACTGCACTAGTTTTCCCGTACTAAGTTTTTTCAGGGACATTTGTCCAAAAATAATTGTGTAGATGTGTGTGATAATTATTTCTCGTCTGTCTTGTATTTAGTTTCCACCGTTTGTATTTGTGTATGTTGTAGTGAATTTAATTCAATATTTGTCGTAGCACACAACAAATAAATTGTTTAATCGAATTAACAATAAGAAGAATTAACATTAGTTGTTGTAGTAGGAATCAACTAACTAAATTTTCACATGGTATAACAAAACAAATCACGAGCAGAAGAGATCAAAAGAAGAAAGGAAGAGGAATTCAAAATTACTGCAGAGGTATCAATTCGAAACCCCAGAGGCAGTGCAATTCTTGGGCTAAGGAGGTCAATGTTTTGAGGAGAATTTGATTTTTTAGAGTGAGTTGATAGAGAAATTTGATCTCCAAATCAAAGCTTTCAAGAGGTAGAAGTGAGAAACATACATTTTCTGGTAGAGCATATCTTCAGCTGGGACGCAAATATTTTGTAGCAGCTATTGTCAAAATAGCGTCAGTGGGGTGAGAAGAAGACACACTTAAGGGACTTCTTCCTCAAAGGACTTCCAGCCAAGAAATCTGAATTCTAATTTTCTAAGTAGCAAGAGGGAGCCGCATATTTACTAACTCCAACATGGGGTCCGTAGGACAGCCTAGCAGCAACGAAAAGGAGAGAGGAGGCAATTTGGCATTTCACTGGCAAACATGGGAGCTCATGGGCTGCGAGATTAGGATCGGTTCGAGGGTGCATCCAACTACGTGATCTGGAAGACAAGGATATCATGCCTTCTAGATGAGAAGGATATCAAAACCTATGTTAACTATAGAAAATATTGTAGATTCACAAGCTCATGTAATGTACTAAAGCACATGAGAAGAATCTACTTCTACTTTCAAATAGTGGAAGCCAATAGATCGATCAAAACAATATGAACAAGAAGAAGATAAATCAATATGAACTGGTAGTTGGTAAATATGATTAGGGGGTTGGAGCTCTCTTCTGGTGGGTATCGGTAAATGAGATCAACGGATTGGATTTCCCTTCTAGTGGGTGTTGGAGAATGAGAGAAGATTGTATCCTTGTGTAGGTCGGTGATTGTGTACTGGTAATAATATGTGCCAGTACAAGATTGTAAGATGTTTTCATTTATAATAAAGGATGAAGACAAAGAGAACAATAATGATGGTTTATACACATTGAGTTTCCACCTAAAAATTATGGTCTCCACATGTGTTGCTATCATGATTATGTATGATGGTTTATTTTGTTTTTACTTCTCATGGATACTTTTTAATTAAATGTTAATGAAGTTATGATACACTCGTTAAAGTAGAACAAATGGCATAATATATGAAAACTTAGTTAATTGGTTATATGTAGTTGTCCTTCTTCGTTGGTGCGTACATACAATGTTTTACTTAATGAGTATACAAAAATATAAATAAGAAATTGAAAGGTTTAAGTGAGTTTTAAAATATTGATTCACCCCCACCCCCTCAGTATTTTTCCCAACAAGGGTTTCCCCTACAATAATGAGCTAGTAGTTGTTCATTGAGAAGACAAGTGGCACGTGATTGTAGCGTTGGACAATGGATGTAGGTTTGTCTTTGGCAGTGGATTCCAGACTTCCTAAGAAGGAGGTGAATCCTAGTACTACTTTGAGGGTGGATGTGTGAGCCTGTAGATTCCCTTGTTGCTTATATGGGCACCATATCCTTTTATTTGTTGGTTAAGTAAATGTATATATGTTTATATTATTGTAAATACTCTATCGTTTTGTGGTTAAATCTCCATAGAAAGTATGATTATTTGCTAGTTGAATAAAATGTTCATGAGTATATGTGGTTCTAATTGTATGTATTGTAATGAGTTATGTTATAAAGAGCTAGTATGGTTGTCATGTTTTCATTAAGAAGTCACTATAAATATTGTAATGAATTGGGTTATAAATCTCTATGGGGTAGTATGTTTCAGGTTTTAGTGGTCTTACTGGTTATAGGTGTCATTAAACAACAAGGATGGTGTTCCCCTAAGGGGGAGTGTTATGTAATAACCCTGGATAAAAATACATGTAATAAAGTTAATAAAAGAAAAAATAAGACCAAGGTCATGGGACACATATCCCAAGGCAAATATTGGGAAAAATATCCTAGGTATTCATTTGGTTTATTATGGCTAAAACAAATTGGAAAAGGAAATGGTAAAGGCAAAGAGGCATTTATTGACTTTTATTTATGAAAATAATGGAAAATAGGAGATAAGAAAGGTGAAAGGTCACATATTTTCATGAGAATGAAATTTAAGGAAAAATAGAGGAAAGTGGGGAAAATAGAGGCCTTAATTATAAATGGGTTTTTGAGGATTAGTTCATGTCATTTTTCAATGTTAGATTTTTTCCATATTTAGCTTGGAGCTCCCTTATATTTCTTTCTCTCTCACACTCTTCCACACTTAGAGTTTTCTTGGATAATTCTTGGAGCACAATGGATTTGGAGAAAGAAGGCAATGGAAAGTAGGAAAGTGCAAGGGGACAATGAGATCAATAGTTATAGAATAACTTCCCTTCTCTATATGTATACCATAATCCCCTTTGAAAATAACTTCCCTCCTATCCATCTGTGATCACATTGAACCTTTGGATTATATGTTAGATGATTGGAGAATGTTCAACATTTCGATTATCTTAGGTGAAGGTAGTTGGAAGGAACGGTCTCGATATGTAGGCAGATGTTTTATTAAAAATTTGCTTTTAGTTTTCATTATTTTTTGGATGAATGGAGAGTTGAAGTTCCCGAAGAAGAAGTTTTCTTTCAAAAAGACGAACCTTTATAGGCATTTTCTTATAGTTTAGAAAGTCATTTCAAGGCCAAAGCCTGGCATAGAAAGATACATGAGGCCACGAGAGCTCGATATGAAATTAGTAGATTGTGATTTTCATGGCCTCTACGAGTTCCTAATTGGGCATGTTTAAGAGAATGAGATTGAGCTAGTCAAATTTTAAACCCCATGCCTACGTAACTGATCTGAAATGATCATAAACTAAACCTGATGTAGAATTGATTGAAAATTTATGATTTGAATGTTAGCTGATAGTGTGGAAATTGAGGTAATCTGCTTGAGAAGATGACTTTACGACAGTTGATTAAACATAATAAAGATACATAACACAAGTGAAAACAGTAAAAACGCAGTGATACCAGACATGAAGATTGATGACCAAGTTCGTCCCTGATGACCTACATCTCCATTTCCACTTTCAAGATGGGGGACCGTTTTTACTTGGAATGAAAATAAGGTGTTGGTTACACAGAGATTTGATCAGTTTTAATGTGCACACAGGCACCTCTGATCATTGTCATTAGATATCCCTCTGAACTAGCTTTCCAATGCCTCTTACGGATTCGAATTCTCAACTCGGATGCTCCTATAACACAAAAAACATGACTGCCTATGACCTCTAGAATTTGCCAGCAAAAAGTAAAAAAACCACTCTTCTCATAAATGAAGGAAAGCTTCACCTTTTACACGCCTCTAGGTTCATGAAAACCACCTTGGTTGAATTCAGGGTGAATTTGGTTGCCTCAGGTTGAGTTTTAAAACTCGGTCTTGTGGTTCCATGACACCTAGGATAGGTTTAATGACCATTGCATTAGTTGTCCTAACAACTTCAACAAAAGAACCATAAATAAATTTTATAATAACCACAGGACTGCTCATGATTTACTAACCGGTCGGAGGAGATTGACCGCTTGCATGTGAACGGCGAAGTCTAACTGCGACCTGACATCTGTCAGCTGTACTGATAGTTCCAGTGATGGCTTCGTTAACCACCTGCATGTGACAATTGCCCAACAGTTACATCTGGAAACTAACCTCTGACATGGTTGCAATCAAGGCCTGTGGTCTTGGTTTTATATTTGGTTTACAACGTGTTAACATATAAATATAGTCTTAGAGTTATATGCTCATAGGTTTAGTGCTTTAGACTTAGGAAATGATTCATTAGGTATATAATTAGGCTTTGATACATGGTTTAGGGCTTAGGTGTTAGGTTAATGCACTTAGGGTTTAGGTCTTTAGCATTAGGTTTGTATTAGGTGTAGGTTTCACAAAATAACCTATGTAACTTTTCTTTATCAAAAAGTGATATTTGTACCAATATCATAGGACGATAACCTATGTCGACAAATCATATCAAACCCTGCAAAGTGGATGACAACCCATAATGATGATCAATCTATGAGGCATTGAGACGACAAATGTTATCAACCAATCCTAGTGGAACTGTTGATGGACACAAGTTGACGGCTCGGTACAAACTCATATCCCCTCAACGCCATATATACCATAAACATTACGTGAACAACCTAATCCATAACCAACATTGCCAAACTGTCGAATCTTAACGGAATTGACAACAACACTAAATACTGATGATGACACTTGAACACTTGTGCAACTGATTCAATGGAGTCCTCCTGGATACTTCCTCTCCACTTGAAAGCTTTTGGACCACAAAAGTTTGACTAAAAAATTAGTCGATGAGGGTAGAACTCCCTCTCTTTCCACCTTGACCTGACGATGCACCAATACATTTGATCAATCACTTGAAAATGATGATCGTGATGATGTTGATCATGGAATGTTTTGAGTCAGTGACCTGTTTCATCCATATGCGGTATGAAAAACTTACGATGATGGGCAAGAAACCTGTTATCAACATGGAAATTGATTTCTTTCCACTAATAACCATGAGTTAGTGATTCAAAATCTTTGAAAATAGTCTCTACTCGATGATGTTTAATACCGTATGTATAAGCAATCTATTTTTCATAATGATAGAGACAATCAAAGATATACTTGATATCAAGCTAGCTACTTGAATTGACATACTTTTCTACTTCCTATTTACTAAGTGAACTTGCTGCAACTTAGTTTATCTTTGAAAGTATTGATTTAGCTGTTGATTTGTTTGAATCACTTTTTCTTCATTTATTACATGATGTTTCCATTGATTAGCCATCCTAATGGGTAAGGTCTTCGATGATTTTGTCTTTCCAAGCACAAATTTTTAACTAAATATTCAGAGATTAGATTCGCCTGTGATCCACTGTCAAACATTCTATCTATCTTTGTATGCTTAGAAGTTATCCTTATGTTAAACAAATCAACTCTCTTATCCTCATGTGGAGGATTTATGTTAGATGAATATGCAATAGTTTTCGATCTTGAACTAATGTTGGAGGCTTTACCTATCATAACCATGATGGTTATCCTCCTCTCATCACCTGAATCTAAAGCTAGATTTTGCTGGACTACTGCAATTACCTTCTTTTCATTCTTCTCCTTAAGGAACCTTTTGGGCTTAATTTCTAGATAAAGTTTCCAGCACTTCCATTCATCATGACCAATTCTCTGGAAATGAGAATAGGTAGGTATTTCCTTCTGAACAATCGTTGATTTCTTCCCCTTTGAATTGTTCTTCCCCTCACTATCACTGGAATATTTGGTTTCCAACTCTTTGGATGACTGTGATGAAAACTTGAAGGGTTTTCCACTTGATTCAATATTTATGACCTAAACACACACCTCGTCAAAATGTATGGCCTAAACACATACCACATACCTAATATTATATGTGTTGATATGATATTTTCTAAGTAATTAGTTTATGATAAATTAAGAGGGAAATAAAAATACAAGTAAATTTCTTTAGGAAATAAAAGGTTAACTTAAGATGATACCCACATGAAAGAATACAATATAGAAATACCAAACCAAGAAATTGATAGGAATTTTTTGTTTTCTTCAAATTGCACCATGGTTCCATAGTTAATCAAGTCTGTGAATTATAAAGTTGTATGGTTCTATGATTTTAGTATTGAAAAGTGTGTTTAGTTAATTATAATTAAATTAGGATGATCATATAAATTAAATGATTGGTAAACATTGATAAACATATCAAAATTACATCTGCATTATACATATCAATATCATAAAACATAACTAAATTATTATTTTATTTTTTAATTATTATTATTATTATTATTAAAAGAATAAATATATTAGTTAAACATAAATACATTTTAAAAAAACATGTAATAATATTGATTGATTCAATTTTATTTTTTTATTTTTCTTTGGTACAAATCATCAAGCTCGAAACCTTTTCTTCGAGGTGGAATTATTATACATATACATTTCTATGTCAGAGAGAGGGAGTTTGAGTTATATGCATTTATTTCTATTCTAGGTCACAACACTACTCATAATTTGGGGAAGTAGGAAGAATATGATTTATATGGGTGAATTCTCTGATCTATGAAGTGGAGTTCTTGTTTTCTTTCACTACACATAATTTGGGGGAGTGGTAAGAATACGTGTTAGATGGGTGAATTCTCTTATCTATGAAATGGAGTTCTTGTTTTCTTTCTATGCGGCTACTACATCTACAGACTTACATTTCGGAATGACCACAATGAAGCCAATTACTTTCATTATATGGGATATAGCTAGCCTTCCCATTTACCTTTCTCTGAGCTTGCAAAATTTATGATATGTTCCAATTTATCCATTATTGGCATGAATGTGAGTCTCATGTGGAATTATGTTTATTTTTACTAGGTGAGATTGATAGACTTGTTTTCCCTATTTTGCAAACAAGTATCCCACTCCTTTGTAGGATTTAAATTAAGACATTCACTTTCTCACCTTTTTTGTTCATTTGTATGTAAATAAATTGTTGCGATGTTGTCAAATTTACTTAGAATTGTTGGTAGTTTTTATATGGAACCAAATACATACTAAAAATATTACATCTAATAAAAGTGTTGAAAGTATGGAAAACAACATGAACATATAAAATTTCAATGTGTAAAATGTGATGCAATTTTTGAAATTTCCTATTCAACATAGATTAATTTTGGTATGCCTTTTTGGGTGATGTTTTTAAGGACATGTTTTGACATGGATTGTATCCACAAACTTTGTGGGGTTATTAACCTCCAAATCATCCCTACAAAATATGGTTTCATTACTCAACTAAATGAACGGTGTCATATTAAGAAATGTCCTACTGAATTTTAATGGACAATGTGCTTTAGAGCTTCGACCCTAGTAAATTCAACTTCACCAAAGTAGGCAAGGAAGAGGTGTTTTTCCATTTTGAAGAAAGTGAGCAAAAAAAAATTCGGTACTTGGAAAAATTCCCTATCTTTGGTACTCCAAATTTGATTGCCATAAATGTAAGCATAAATAGCGAGGACGGAAGAACCTTTTGATGCAGTGTTTGAGGGTTTTGAGTGCACTTTCATGCACTTCTCATGTTATTGTTTTTTATACCGCAGGTGAGTCCAATTGAGTGTGAGAATTTGCTTCTTGAGTATTGGACTGCTTGCCTAAAGGCATTAACGATGACAGCATGTTGTTAGAATTTAATTTGGTTCTCGAGGCTGGGACACCATTTTCTCGTCATGGGTACAAGAGCCTCTTAGATTTTACAACTATAAACCAACTACAATTCAACTTAAATCCACTATTTTAGTTGCGACATTTGACTCTTTTTGGATTGAAACAATTTCGGTGGAACTTTTTAATACAGATAAGAAGAGGTTAAATATTTCATTCTTTTTATTTTTTCAATTCGATAACAAATTTTTAAACTATAGAGATATGATTACAGCTGTGATATCTAAATATTGTGAAAATTGGCATGATGAATTAACGCGGAAAGGTTATTACCTCAACATTCCTTTCCTCATTGAAAAAGCACCCAAAAAAAGTACCATGAAGATCTGAGAAAGGCGCGGTCAATATCATGGTGCTTTTCGACAATCCTGTGAGGGTCTGTTTTTTTAAGGGAGTAATACTTCGGAGGATCTCTCCAATGATGTTGGTAGGGTTCTCATATGTCTTCAGATAAAAACATACCATACATTGTTCTCATTGTAAATTGGTGGCAAAAAGGGTTTTTTGTTTCCATAAGTATATTGTAGTAGCATATTACCAATATTTGTTCCTCCCTCATGCAGCAGTGTAGTTAACATTAATGGTTATGTTGAGACTTGTTTCTTTTAATAAAGTGCATAATAATTTTGTATATTACTAAACATCTCTCAATTATGTATATAACTAATGTTAAGTAGAAAACAGGCTTTGGGAGAAGTGGACTAAGATATATTAAACACTCATGTTAATATTGTTATGTGGGAAAACAGAAATGGTAAGTTCATTGCAAAAGGTGGATAGCCCTATATACATGGTTTGAGAAATAGTCTAGGAAATGTTTAGATAAATGGCTTCTTTGGGGGTTCAAAGTTTTTAGTTTAGAAGCATATCAGTAATTATTGTCATAGCTTTGATGAAGACATGTATAATATATTGTGGTAATGTATTCAGTGGTTGGAAATATGGCATTTGATGCAAATTTTCTCCATGTATTGTTATGAGACTCTCCAAATGAGGGATTTTATGTATAATTTCAAACCACTAACCAAAAATATAGTTCAGTGGATATGTAAGACCCGGTTTCATCATTTGGTTATATTCACAACACACTTGTTTTGTCCCTTGGTTGAGGATTCATACATCTGTGTGGAAGATCTTTCTAGCTCTCACAAAGTTTGGTTCACTTTTACTATTCCAATAAAATATAAATACTATCATAACTACCTAAAATTGGGCTAATATATTACTTATACCTAATAGTATTAACTAGACTTTTACAAAAAAAATTAAACAATCATTATCTTTGCAAATCTTGAAAACATAGAACCCAAAAAGCTCAAAAATATCATCAAGAAACTATTCAACAAACCAATAAAGTAGTGACAGAGGTTATTGAGAATCTATATCAAGCTCATAAATTACTATCAAAGAATTTATATGTAAGACAAACACCTCGTCTCAATGTAGAGGATATCTTGTTATTTAATTTTATCTTCTTTCGATTTTTTACTTGTGTTGTTTACAAATCATTAAGCTAGAAACATTTTATTTGATGAAAAATTCTAATACATATATATTTCTGAGAGAGAGAGAGAGAGAGGGAGAGAGAGAGAGAGAGAGAGAGAGAGTTTGAGTGATTTGCATTTATTTCTATTCTAGGTCACAACATTACCCATAACTTGGGGGAATGGGAAGAATATGTGCTAGATGGGTGAATTCTCTAATCTATGAAATGGAGTTCTTGTTTTCTTTCTATGCAGCTACTGCATTGATAGACTTACATTTTAGAATGACCATACTAATGAAAATTATTCTTCATTTTATGGGTTATATCTAGCCTTCCCATTTACATTTCTTTGAGCTTGTAAAATTTGCGATTTGTGCCAATTTCTCCATTGTTCACATGTATATCAGTCTCCTGTGGAATTCTATTCGGTTTGACGAGGTGAGATTAATACACTTGTTTTCTCTATTTTTCAAATAGGTATCCCACTCCTTTGTAGGATTTAAATCAATACCCTCACTTTCTCACCTTTTATATTCATTGCTATGTAATTAAACAGTTTATCTATTGTGAGAGTTACTATGAATTGTTGGAATGTTTTTAGACGCAAGAACCTAAGACATACTAGAAATATTGCATCTTTGCATCTCTTGAAAGCATTGAAAGTATGGAAAATTGTAGGAACATATAAAATTTCAATGTGCAAAATGTGATGCAAATTCTTGAAATTTCCTATTGAAGATACATTAATTTGGTTATGCATTTTGGGGTGATGTTTTTAAGGACACATTTTAACATGGATTCTATACACACACTATGCTGGGGTAATAAATTGTAGATCATCCTAGACAAATATGGTTTCATCGCTCAAGTGAATGAAGGAAATAATCTTAAGAAATATCCTACTGAGTTTCAAGTGTAGAAGTTCTTGCAGGGCTTCGACCCCAGTGAGTTCAACTTCACCAAAGTAGGGTGGAAAGAGATGCTTCATGCCTTTGACAGTCCAAATGTGTGTTCCATAGATTTGATTAGAAATAACGATTATGACAACACCTTTTCATGCAGTGTTTGGGTTTTTTTTTTTCTTCATTGATTCACTTCTAATGTTATTATTTTCTATACTACAGGTGAATCCAATTAAATAGGGGCATGTGGTAATTGTACCTAGAGTATTGGAATGCTTTCCCCAATGTATTTACCATGGTAGCTTATCGTTAACATTACTTTTGGTTTTCGAGGCTAGAAATCCAATTTTTCGTCTTGTTTACAATAGCTTCGGATCTTTTGCAACTATAAACCATCTACACTTCCACTTAAGTACACTATTTTAGTTGCAACATGTGACTCTTTACTCATTGAAACTATTTTGCTGCAACTTTTGAACATAAATAAAAGGTTAAATAATTCATCGTTTTAATTTTTGTATTCAATAACTTATTTTGAACTGTACAAATATGATTACAACTGTGATATCCTAAAATTGTACAATTTGATGTGATGAATCAATGTGGAATGATTATTATCTTAACATCCTTTCCCACACCCACGAAAGAAGTACCATAGAAGTCTGAGAAGGTGGGGACAATATCTTGGAACTTCTTGACTATCTTGTGAGGGGCCTGGTTTTTGAAGAGGGTAAAACTTTCGAGGATCTCTTTGATGTTGTTGGTAGTGCTTGGATTTGTATTCAACATAACAACATACCATACAATGTTCTCATTGCAAATTGCTGCCAAATAATGTTTTTGTTTCCTGTGGTATATTGTAATAACATATTACCAATATTTGTTCCTCCCTCATATAGTAGTGTAGTTTGCATTGATGGTTGTGTTGATACTTGTTTTTTTTATAAAGTATAGAATCCCTTTTTATATTACTAAATATCATTGTTTATGTAACTAGCATTATGCAAAATAACAGGCTTTGAGAGAAGTGGACCAAGAGATATTACATATTGAACTTAATCCTTCTATGTGGAAAAACATGAATGCATTTAAAAACTTAAATGGTAAGTTGATTGCAAAAAGAGGATACCCCTATATACAAGGTTTCAGAAATAGTCCTGGAAATGTTTAAATAAATGGCTTCTTTGGGGTTTCGATGTTTTTGGCTTAGAAGCATATCAATAATGAACATTTTTGTACCTTTGATGAAGACATGTATAATATACCTTCGTGGTACTATACTCAGTGGTTAGAAAGATGACATACGATACACATTTGCTCCATGTATTGTTATGAGACTCTCCAAATGCGGGTTTTTATGTATAATTATAAAGCCACTAAGAGTATGTATCATTTTTATTTCTTCCGATTTGATAACTAATTTGTAACTATAGAGATATGATTACAGCTATGATATCTCAAAACTATGCAAATTGGCATGATGAACCAATGTGGCAAACTTATTACCTTAACATACCTTTTCCCATAAAAAAGCACCCAAAAAGAGAGTATGATCGAAGTCTGAGAAAGGTGGGGTGATGCTTTTAAGATAAATGCATATGAAACAACTAAATCTTGTTCATATATTCATTTTACTAAACAACATCATTTCGATTCCCAATAAAGACAATGCTCACTGAGCTCTTCACCCATCAAAGAATGTCTTTACTCTTGCCAGCAAAACATGTCAAAGTTAGAGGTTCATTACATCTTAAAAAAACATCGTCATGAGAGAACCATCACATTCAATAAAAGTTCCATACCTACATTCACAAACCATCCATTTCCAAATTTCCAAGCTAGTTAGTACCTTAGAAGGGTATGAACCTGAAGTAAA
>APFE030901115.1:0-17593 GCA_000404065.3 Pinus taeda | reverse complement strand
TATATAGATAGATATATATACACACACACACAAAGAGAGAGAGAGATTTCTTAACCGATTCGTATATCATAAAAGAACTATACATGGCATGCATGTAAATTTAGCCATGAATCAACTCTAAGATATGAACTAAATGCTCCATAGTATTGCATGTTCATCCTTAAATATTTTTGTTCTTTTATTTGTTTCTCATTGTAATTTTTTCTAGAAGAAATGACATGTGCTTCAAATGAAACAAGGAACTCATACGTATGATTTGGACTACTTATGATGTTGTTCAACAAAATTCATAGTAATGACTATGGTCATATAGGAAAATTGAGAGAATTCATACCTAACAACCTAATTATAATAAGTTATTACATCATATCTATTGTATGAGATCTCATTCTTCCTATATCTAATAATGTTCGACATCAAAGATTTGTCATTTGAATACAGCTATAGATGCTCAGAAGGAAGAATGAAATAAAAGTATACATAAAGTGGTAACAAATGCTTTTATTTTTCTAATTTACTCTATTTCTTAATCATTGAATTCATTAAAACGTGTAATATTATTTTTACTTTTGGTACATATTTATATTAATATGATAAGAATGTAAATTTAGAAACATCTAAACCTATTTATCAAGTGACATTTCCTTACATTGCCTAGAAAATGCTCTCCAAATATATGATTCCAAAATACATTAGTTGAAATAGCTCAAAACTAAATATTAGAGGGTAAAATGAGTAATTTTTTTAGGAATGACTCATCACTCACTTAGAATACTCACTAGAAATTTACCATAACGACCTATGACTACAATTGACTAGTCTATCATTAGAAATAAAATGGAATAAAATGAACTTGTATGTTTCTCAAATCACAACTTCTTAATGTGAATAGTGGGTTTTAATGTTTAGTAATGCACCCCAATTTGAAAAATATCTAGGTTGTTTTGAGTTTGAAGAGCTAGCACTTTTGGCTTTATAGACCATTGAAAAGGTCAAAAATGTGAAGTTGAGGTGTACACTTGTATTCTAGTGTGAAAACTATTTTACTACCCATATTGTTGATGTCATGACAAATTGTAATATTTAAGTTTTTTGAAGATGTTAACACAAGTAATGGATCACCCTCATTATTTGTCGAGAAGGAAGTGGGGCTCTACTATATAATTTTGATGATGGTTGTGCATTGTAGGAATGTGTTGACATCATAATTTCAAATGACAGGAATGGAAGATTCCTATATGTGATTGGTTCTCTAATTTCCATGCTAAATTGTAGATGTCATGCGTACCACTCTTTGTAAAAAGGACGATTTCAAGCTTAGTGATGATATGAATATAAACATGATGATATGCACTTTTGATTCCTAGAATATGTGACTAGCATGACTTATAAAGGTGTAAATTGTTTATTTCTAATAGTATCCAATGTGTTGTAAGATTCAAAAATTGTTGGGAGGCTTGGGAACATGTATTCCATAATACGTAGAAATCATTTTGGGAAATTCCACCTCGAGACAGTTTTATTAAAATAATTAATTATTTTTAATGGGTCCCTAACTCTAAGCCTAGGAAATTAAAATAATTAAATGGTATTAATCAATCTATGGGTGAAACTTCTAGAAGAAGACGAGGATCAATCAAAAAATATTTGAGCTATTGATTGGAATCTAATCTGGGTCATTGGTTCTCAACTGAATGATTATAAGAGCAACCTTACTCAGAAGTTGGAGAGAACATCGAGTAAGATATCAGAGATCAAATTTCTGAAGGGAGTGATGCAACAGTTACCGAACAAAGATTCGAAGTGTTTCTTGCAGTGAGAGGAAGAGATAGTATTTGGAAGAAAGTTTTTCCAGATCTGAGGAGTGCATAGTAGAGACAGAATGTACTCCACAGAAATGTTGACACGGTGAAGAGAGGCATCACATACCTTTAGAGGGAGATTCGTATTTAATGAGGAGAAGTCGAGTTTTAGAGGAAGAAGATAGAGTGGGAGCCTGGAGAGGAGCCAAAAGATATATTTCCCAAAGTAGAAGCTAATCAGGAGCAGAGGGAGAGAGCTACACTTGTCCCAGCAGGCTGACACAAAACTAATTAAGCTGATCGAAAGGCAGCAAAGGGCAGCTCATCTTGACATCATAATTTCAAATGACAGGAATGGAAGATTCTGATATGTTATTGGTGCTCTAATTTCCATGCTAAATTGTAGATGTCAAGCATACCCCTCTTTGTAAAAAGGACGATTTAAAACTTAGTGATGATATGAATATAAACATGATGATATGCACTTTTGATTCCTATAATATGTGGCTAGCATGACTTATAAAGGTGTAAATTGTTTATTTCTGATAGTATCTGATGTGCTGTAAGCTTCAAAAATTGTAGGGAGGCTTCGGAACATGTATTCCATAATACGTAAAAATCATTTTTGGAAATTCCACCTTGAGACAATTTTATTAAAATAATTAATTATTTTTAATGGGTCTCTAAGTCTAAGGTTAGGAAATTAAAATAATTAAGTGTTATTAATCAATCTGTGGGTGAAACTTCTAGAAGAAGACGAGGATTAATAAAAAATTATTTGAGCTATTGATTAGAATCTAATCTGGGTCATTGGTTCTCAGCTAAATGATTATAAGAGCAGGCTTACTCATAAGTTGGAGAGAACATCGAGTAAGATATCAGAGATCAAATTTCTGAAGCGAGTGATGCAACAGTTACCAAAGAGAGATTCAAAGTGGTTTCTTGTAGTGAGAGGCAGAGATAGTATTTGGAAGAAAGTTTTTCTAGATATAAGAAGTGCATAGTAGAGACAAAATGTACTCCACAGAAATGTTGACACAGTGAAGAGAGGCAGCACGTACCTTTAGAGAGAGATTCTTATTTAATGAGGACAAGTCGAGTTTTAGAGGAAGAAGATAGAGTGGGAGCCTAGAGAGCCAAAAGATATATTTCCCAAAGTAGAAGCTAATCAGGAGCAGAGGGAGAGAGCTACACTTGTCCCAACACACTGACAAAAAACTGATTAAGCTGATCAAAAGGCAACACAGAGGCAGCAAGGGGCAGCTCATCTTGAGCTAAGGTTAATGTCAAATTACCAATGGAAGTAGGAACTTTCTCACTAGATGTTTTTCATATGTTTTCTTTACATGGATTGCTCATTCTAAAGCATCCATAGATTTGTACTTAGATTACTACTCCTTAATCATGTAAACGCTTAGGTACTGCACTAGTTTTCCCACACTAAGTTTTTCCGGGGACATTTGTCCAAAAATAATTGTGTAGATGTGTGTGATAATTATTTCTCATCTGTCTTGTATTTAGTTTCCACCATTTGTATTTGTGTATGTTGTAGTGCATTTAATTCAATATTTGTCGTAGCACACAACAAGTAAATTGTTTAATCAAATTAACAATAAGAAGAATTAACATTAGTTGGTGTAGCAGGAATCAACTAACTAAATTTTCACATGATATAACAAAACAAATCATGAGCAGAAGAGATCAGAAGAGATCAAAACCATAAAGGAAGTGGAATTCGAAATTACTGTAGAGCTAGCAATTTGAAACCCCAGAGGCAGCATAGTTCTTGGGCTAAGCACGTCAAAGTTTGGAGGAGAAGTTTATTTTTCAGAGTGAGTTGATAGAGAAATTTGATCTCCAAATCAAAGCTTTCCAGAGGTAGAAGTGAGCAGCATATGTTTCCTTGTAGAGCATATCTTCAGCTAGGACACAGATATTTTGTAGTAGCTATTGTCAAAATAGCGTCAGTGGGGTGAGAAGAAGACACACTTAAGGGACTTCTTCCTCAAAGGAATTCTAGCCAAGAAGTATGAAATTTGATTTGCTAAGCAGTAGGAGGGAGCCGCAGATCTACTAACTCCAACATGGGGCCCGTAGGCCAGCCCAGCAGCAACACAAAGGAGAGAGGAGGAAATTTGACATTTCACTCGAAAATATGGCAGCTCATGGGCTGTGAGATTAAGATCGGTTGGAGGGTGCATCCAAATACGTGATATAGAAGACAAGGATATCATGCCTTCTAGATGAGTGGGATATCAAAACCTATGTTAACTATAGAAAATATTGTAGATTCACAAGCTCATGCAATGCACTAAAGCACATGAGAAGAATCTACTTCTACTTTCAAATAGCGGAAGCCAATAGATCGATCAAAACAATATGAACAAGAAGAAGATAAATCAATATGAACTGGTAATTGGTAAATATGATTAGGGGGTTGGAGCTCTCCTCCAGTGGGTACTGGTAAATGAGATCAGGGGATTGGATTTCCCTTCTAGTGGGTGTTGGAGAATGAGAGAAGATTGTATCCTTGTGTAGGTGGGTGATTGCGTACTGGTAATAGTATGTGCCAGTACAAGATTGTAAGATGTTTTCATTTATAATCAAGGATGAAGACAAAGAGAACAATAATGATGGTTTCCACACATTGAGTTTCCACCTAAAAATTGTGGTCTCCTCATGTGTTGCTATGATGATTATGTATGATGGTTTATTTTGTTTTTACTTCTCAAGGATACTTTTTAATTAAATGTTAATAAAGTGATGATACACTCATTAAAGTAGAAAAAATGGCAAAATATATGAAAAGTTAGTTAATTGGATATATGTAGTTGTCCTTCTTCATTGGTGCGCACATATGATGTTTTACTTAATGAGCATACATAAATCTAAATAAGAAATTGAAAGGTTTAAGTGAGTTTTAAAATATTGATTCACCCCCACCCCCTCAGTATTTTTCCCAACAAGGGGGTCCCCTAGAAAAATGAGCTAGTAGTTGTTCATTGAGAAGAAAAGTGGCACGCGACTTTAGCGCTGGACAATGGATGTAGGTTTGTCTTTGGTAGTGGATTCTAGACTTCCTAAGAAGGAGGTGAAACTTAGTGCTACTTTGAGGGTGGAGGTGTGAGCCTATAGATTCCCTTGTTTCTTATATGGGCACCATATCCTTTTATTTGTTGGTTAAGTAAATGCACATCTGTATATATGTTTATATTATTGTAAATACTCTATCGATTTGTGGTTAAAGCTCCATAGAAAGTATGATTATTTGCTAGTTGAAGAAAATGTTCATGAGTATATGTGGTTATGATTGTATGTATTATAATGAGTTGTGTTATAAAGATCTAGTATGGTTGTCATGTTTTCATTAAGAAGTCATTATAAATACTGTAATTAATTGGGTTATAAATCTCTATGGGGTAGTATGTTTCAGTTTTCAGTGGTCTTACTAGTTATAGGTGTCATTGAACAACAAGGATGGTGTTCCCCTAAGGGGGAGTGTTATGTAATAACCCTGGATAAAAATACATGTAATAAAGTTAATAAAGGAAAAAATAAGACCAAGGTCATGGGACACATATCCTAAGGCGAATATTGGGAAAAAAATCCTAAGTATTCATTTGGTTTATTATGGCTAAAGAAAATTAGAAAAGGAAATGGTAAAGGCAAAGGGAGATTTATTGACATTTGTTTACAAAAATAGTGGAAAATAGGAGAAAAGAAAGGTGAAAGGTCACGTATTTCATGAGAATGAAATTTAAGGAAAAATAGAAGAAAATGGGGATCAGTGTATGTCATTTTTCAATGTTAGATTTTTGCATCTTTAGTTTCGAGCTCCCTTCTAGTTCTTTCTCTCTCACACACTTCCATACTTAGAGTTTTCTTGGAGAATTCTTGGAGCACATTGGATTTGGAGAAAGAAGGCAATGGAAAGTAGGAAAGTGCAAGGGGACAATGAGATCAATAGTTACAGAATAAGTTCCCTTCTCTATATTTATACCATAAGGCATTAGCCTTTGAAAATAACTTCCTTCCTTTCCATCTGTTACCACATTGAGCCTGTGGATTATATGTTAGACGATTGGAGAATGTTCAGCAATTCAATTATCCTAGGTGAAGGTAGTTAGAAGGAATGATCTCGAGATGTAGGCAGATGTTTTATTAAAAATTTGCTTTTAGTTTTCATTATTTTTTGGATGAATGGAGAGTTGAAGTTCCTCAAGTAGAAGTTTTCTTTCAAAAAGACGAACCTTTATAGGCATTTTTTATAGTTTAATAAGTCATTTCAAGGCCAAAGCCTAGTATAGAAAGATACATGAGGCCACGAGAGCTCAATATGAAATTAGTAGATTGTGATTTTCATGGCCTCTGCGAGTTCCTAATTAGGCATGTTTAAGAGAATGAGATTGAGGTAGTCAAATTTTAAACCCCATGCTTACGTAACTAATATGAAATGATCATAAACTAAAACTGATGGAGAATTTATTGACAATTAATGATTTGAATGTTAGCTGATAGTGTGGAAATCGAGGCAATATGCTTGAGAAGGCAATCTGCTAGCAAAAAGTCAAAAAAACACTCTTCTCATCAATGAAGGAAAACTTCACCTTTTACAAGCCTCTAGGTTCATGAAAACCACCTTCGTTGAATTCAGGGTGAATTTGGTTGCCTCAGGGTGTTTTAGAACTCATACTTCTGGTTCCATGACACCTAGACTAGGTTTAATGACCATCGCATTAGTTGTCTTAACAAATTCAACAAAATAACCATGAATAAACTTTATAATAACCACAGGACTGCTCGTGATTTACTAACCAGTCGCAGGAGATTGACTGCTTGCATGTGAATGGGGCAGTCTAACCGTGACATGACATCTGTCGGCTACCTCGACAGTTCCAGTGATGGCTTCGTTAACCACCCGCATGTGAAAACTGCCCAATGGTTACATCTAGCAGCTAACCTGTGAAGTGGTTGTGTTCAAGGCCTACGGTCTTGGTTTTATATTGTTTTATAATGTGTTAACATATGAATATAGTCTGAGAGTTATATGATCATAGGTTTAGGGGTTTAGACATAGGCAATCACTCATTAGGTATAGCATTAGGCTTTGATACATGGTTTAGGGCTTAGGTGTTAGGTTAATGCACTTAGGGTTTAGCTTTTTAGCATTAGGTTTGTATTAGGTTTAGGTTTCACAAAATAACCTATGTACCTTTTCTTCATCAAAAAGTGACATTTGTACCAATATCATAGGACGATAACCTATGTCGACAAATCATATCAAACCCTACAAAGTGGATGACAAGCCATAATGATGATCAATCTGTGAGGCAATGACACGACACATGTCATCGACCAATCCTAGCGGAACTATTGATGGACACAAGTCGACAGCTAGGTACAAACCCATATCCACTCAACGCCATATATACCATAAAGATTACCTAAACAACCTAATCCATAACCAACATTGTCAAACTGTCCAATCTTAATAGAATTGACGATGACACTGAATACTGATGATGACACTTGAACACTTGTGTAACTGAATCAATGGAATTCTCGTGGATTTTTTATTTTTATTTTTTGGTACAAACCATCAAGCTCGAAACCTTTTCTTCGAGGTGGAACTATTATCATATACATTTCTATGTCAGAGAGAGGGAGTTTGAGTTATATGCAATTATTTCTATTCTAGGTCACAACACTACTCATAGTTTGGGGAAGTAGGAAGAATATTTGTTAGATGGGTGAATTCTCTTATCTATGAAGTGGAGTTCTTGTTTTCTTTCACTACACATAATTTGGGGGAGTGGTAAGAATACGTGTTAGATGGGTAAATTCTCTTATCTATGAAGTGGAGTTCTTGCTTTCTTTCTATGCGACTGCTACATCTACAGAGTTACATTTCGAAATGACCACAATGAAGCCAATTACTTTCATTACATGGGATATATCTAGCCTTCCCATTTACCTTTCTCCGAGCTTGCAAAATTTATGATATGTTCCAATTTATCCATCGTTGGCATGAATGTGAGTCTCATGTGGAATTATGTTTATTTTTACTAGGTGAGATTGATAGACTTGTTTTCCCTATTTTGCAAACAAGTATCCCACTCCTTTGTAGGACTTAAATTAAGACATTCACTTTCTCACCTTTTTTGTTCATTTGTATGTAAATAAATTGTTGCGATGTGGTGAAAGTTACTTAGAATTGTTGGTATTTCTTTATATCGAACTGAATACATTCTAAAAATATTACATCCAATAAAAGTGTTGAAACTATGGAAAATAGCATGAACATATAAAATTTCAATGTGTAAAATGTGATGCAATTATTGAAATTTCGTATTCAACATAGATTAATTTGGGTATGCCTTTTTGGGTGATGTTTTTGAGGACATGTTTTGACATGGATTGTATCCACAAACTGTGTGGGGGTATTAACTTCTAGATCATCCCTATAAAATATGGTTTCATTTCTCAACTGAATGAACGGTGTCATATTAATAAATTTCCTACTGAATTTTAGTGGACAACGTGCTTTAGGGCTTCGACCCTAGTAAATTCAACTTCAACAAAGTGCGCGAGGAAGAGGTGTTTTTCCATTTTGAAGAAAGTCAGCAAAAAAAAATTCGGTACTTGGAAAAATTCCCTATCTTTGATAGTCGAAATTTGATTCCCATAAATGTAACCATAAATAGCGAGGATGGAAGCACCTTTTGATATAGTGTTTGAGGGTTTTGAGTGCACTTTCATGCACTCCTCATGTTATTGTTTCTTATATTGTAGGTGAGTCCAATTGAGTGTGAGAATGTGCTTCTTAAGTATTGGACTGGTTGCCTAAAGGCATTAACCATGATAGCTTCTTGTTAGAATTTAATTTGGTTGTCGAGGCTGGGAACCCATTTTCTCGTCATGGGTACAAGAGCCTCTGAGATTTTACATCTATAAACCAACTACAATTCCACTTAACTCCACTATTTTAGTTGCGACATTTGACTCTTTTTGGATTGAAACAATTTCGGTGGAACTTTTGAATAGAAATAAGAGGAGGTTAAATATTTCATTTTTTTTTATTTTTTTCAATTCGATAACAAATTTTTAAACTATAGAGATATGATTACAACTATGATATGTAAATATTGTGAAAATTGGCATGATGAATTAATGAGGAAAGGTTATTACCTCAACATTCCTTTCCTCATTGAAAAAGCACCCAAAAAAAGTACCATGAAGGTCTGAGAAAGGCGCGGTCAATATCATGGAGCTTCTCGACTATCCTGTGAGGGTCTGTGTTTTTAAGGGGATAATACTTTGGAGGATCTCTCCAATGATGTTGGTAGTGTTGTCATATGTCTTCAGATAAAAACATACCATACACTATTCTCATTCCAAATTGGTGGAAAAAAGGGTTTTTTCTTTCCTTAGGTATATTGTCGTAGAATATTACCAATATTTGTTCCTCCCTCATACAGCAGTGTAGTTAACACTAATGGTTATGTTGAGACTTGTTTCTTTTAATAAAGTGTATAATAATTTTTTATATTACTAAACATTTTTGAATTATGTATATAACTAATGCTAAGTAGAAAAACAGGCTTTGGGAGAAGTGGACTAAGATATATTAAACACTCAAGTTAATATTGTTATGTGGGAAAACATAAATGGTAAGTTCATTGCAAAAGGACAATAGCCATATATACAAGGTTTTTGAAATAGTGCAGGAAATGTTTAGATAAATGGCTTCTTTGGGGGTTCAAAGTTTTTGGGTTAGAAGCAGCATTGTCATAGCTTTGATGAACACATGTATAATATACTGTGGTAATGTACTCAGTGGTTGGAAAGATGGCATTTGATGCACATTTTCTCCATGTATTTTTATGAGACTCTCCAAATGAGGTTTTTATGTATAATTGAAAAACCACTAACCAAAAATATAGTTCAGTGGATATGTAAGACCTAGTTTTATCATTTGGTTATATTCACAACACACTTGTTTTGTCCCTTGGTTAAGGATTCATACATCTGTGTCTAAGATCTTGCTAGCTCTCACAAAGTTTGGTTCATTTTTACTATTCCAATAAAATATAAATACTATCATAACTACCTAAAATTGGGCTAATATATTACTTATACCTAATAGTATTAACTAGACTTTTACAAAACATTTTAAACAATCATTATCTTTGCAAATCTTGAAAAAATAGAACCCAAAAAGCTCAAAAATATCATCAAGAAACTGTTCAACAAACCAATAAAGTAGCGATAGAGGTTATTGAGAATCTATATCAAGCTCATAAATTACTATCAAAGAATTTATATGTAAGACAAACACCTCGTCTCAATGTAGAGGATATCTTGTTATTTCATTTTATCATATTGAAGCACTTGTAATTTTAAAGTTTATTGATATAGTTAGGTGACTTGTTTTGATTTTTTACTTTTGTTGTTTACAAATCATTAAGCTGGAAACCTTTTATTTGATGAAAAATTCTAATACATATACATTTCAGAGAGAGAGAGAGAGAGAGAGAGAGAGAGAGAGATAGTTTGAGTGATTTGCATTTATTTCTATTCTAGGTCACAAGATTACCCATAATTTGGGGGAATGGGAAGAATATGTGCTAGATGGCTGAATTCTCTAATCTATGAAATGGAGTCCTTGTTTTCTTTCTATGCAGCTACTACATTGATAGACTTACATTTTGGAATGACCATACTAATGAAAATTATTCTTCATTTTATGGGTTATATCTAGCCTTCCCATTTACATTTCTTTGAGCTTGTAAAATTTGTGATTTGTGCCAATTTCTCCATTGTTCACATGAATGTCAGTCTCCTTTGGAATTCTATTGGGTTTTAGGAGGTAAGATTAATACGTTTGTTTTCTCTATTTTTCAAATAGGTAGCCCACTCCTTTGCAGGATTTAAATCAATACCCTCACTTTCTCACCTTTTATATTCATTGCTATGTAAATAAACAGCTTAGCTATTGTGAGACTTACTAAGAATTGTTGGAATTTTTTTAGACATAGAAACCTGAGACATACTGTAGGAACATATAAATTTTCAAAGTGCAAAATGTGATGCAAATTCTCGAAATTTCCTGTTGAACATACATTAATTTGGTTATGCCTTTTGTGGTGATGTTTTTCAGGACACATTTTAACATGGATTCTATCCGCAGACTATGCTGGGGTAATAAATTTTAGATCATCCGAGACAAATATGGTTTCATTGCTCAACTGAATGAAGGAAATCATCTTAAGAAATATCCTACTGAGTTTCAAGTGTAGAAGGTCTTGCACAGCTTTGACCCTAGTAAGTTAAACTTCGCCAAAGTAGGGCGGAAAGAGACGCTTCATGCCTTAGACAATCCAAATGTGTGCTCGATAAATTTAATTAGAAATAACAATATGACAACACCTTTTCATGCAGTGTCTGGGTTCTTTTTATTGTTCATTGATGCACTTCTAATGTTATTCTTTTCTATACTACAGGTGAATCCAATTAACTAGAGGCATGTGGTAACTGTGCCTAGAGTATTGGAATGCTTTCCCCAATGTATTTACCATGATAGTTTATCATTACCATTACTTTTGGTTTTCGAGGCTGGAAATCCAATTTTTCGTCTTGGTTACAATAGCTTCGGATCTTTTGCAACTATAAACCATCTACATTTCCACTTAAGTTCAATATTTTAGTTGCAACATGTGACTCTTTACTCATTGAAATTGTTTTGGTGCAACTTTTGAACATAAATAAAAGGTTAAATAATTCATTGTTTTAATTTTTTTTATTCAATAACTTATTTTGAGTTGTACAGATATGATTACAACTTTGATTTCCTAAAATTGTACAATTTGATGTGATGAATCAATGTGGAATGATTATTGTCTTAACGTTCTTTCCCGTACCCACAAAAGGAGTACCATGGAAGTCTGAGAAGGTGGGGACAATATCTTGGAGCTTCTTGACTATCATGTACTTTGGAGGATCTCTCTGATGTTATTGGTAGTGCTTGCATTTGTATTCAACATAACAACATACCATACAATGTTCTCATTGCAAATTGCTACAAAACATTTTTTTCATTCCGTCAGGTATATTGTAATAGCATATTACCAATATTTGTTCCTCCCTCATATAGTAATGTAGTTAGCATTGATCATTGTGTTGATACTTGTTTCTTTTTATAAAGTATAGAATCCCTTTTTATATTACTAAATATCTTCAAATTGTTTATGTAACTAGCATTATGCAAAAAAACACACTTTGGGAGAAGTGCACCAAGAGATATTAGATACTCAAGTTAATCCTTCTATGTTGAAAAACATGAATGCATTTAAAAACTTAAATTGTAAGTTGATTGCAAAAAGAGGATACCCCTATATACAAGGTTTCTAAAATAGTCCCCGAAATGTTTAAATAAATGGCTTCTTTGGGGGTTCAATGTTTTTGGCTTAGAAGCATATCAGTAATGAACATTGTCGTACCTTTGATGAAGACATGTATAATATACCATTGTTGTACCTTTGTATAAGACATGTATTATGAAATTCGTACCTTTGATGAAGACATGTATAATATACCATTGTTGTACCTTTGTATAAGACATGTATTATGAAATTTACCATTGATTCGAATTGATATTTTTTAGAAATATAGATTTGAACCAACATAATTAAAATAATGTATATTAAGTGATAAGCCCATAGGGCTTTGGATTGACGTTGAATGGGTGCACTGTTAAGGCACTCCTTGTGATAGGTTACTCTTTCGTGGTTGCTTACCTATAAAAAAACATTTATTAAGTAATAGATAATAATAATAGCATTTAATCATTAAAAATTAACTATAAGATATAATGAATAATAAATAAATAGATAAATCTCAATAGTATAAAAGTAAAAAGGAATTAAAAAACAAAAAAAATTAGGTATGTGGGGAGAGTAAGAAAAACACAAAAACAACATTGGATAAGAAAGCGAGTTAAGAAATTGGATAAAAAACCCTAGTTAAAAAATTACCCGTGTGTTGTCTATAAGTAAGAATCCATCCATCGCACTACAAGTCCAAAACGCAAATTCGCAATTCCTTTTTCTATTATCGATTCCGTTATACATTCTGCAAGTAGAGTTAGAATTCATCATTTTAATTTCACTTTATATTAAACAAGATGGCCATGGCCATGAAATCCAAGAAGACGGAAACCGCGCGGTTGTGCTGGATAAATCAATAGTAGCAATGCTGTTGTTAACTTCGACGATTCTTGTGACACACGCTGGAGCTGAAGCTGAAGCTGCTGCCGCTAAGTCTAACGAAGAAGTAGGTTCTGGAAGATTGGCAGAAGGGGCGGCAAAGGCTGCATCCGGGTGCCACAAGCCGGGCTACCCTGTGCCCCCTCATTCTCACTGCCCTCCGTCTCCCCCTCCCCATGCCCATCGCCTTCGTCCTATCCCGCATGCTTAATCTCCCTGGTCTCATATTTTGTGTTATTAAATCTCACGAGGAGCACATGGACATCACTAATGTGGTCTGCTTGCTTTTACCTTAGGTTCTCATCACCTCCTAGCAAGTAAATAAATAAATGTCATTCATGTAATGTAATCATTTCGTAAAACATTTCTGTGATCTCAATCTCAATAAAATTTTGTGAACTTTGTTCATATAAGTTTTTAAATAATGGTTACAGTTAGTTATTTCTGGATGATGATATTAATGTCTCTTTTATCTGAATAGTATTTGAACACATTTATATTTTCAGATAGTATTACATATTATAAAGCTTTATTAAACCTAAAAATAGGATTTTTTAAGTTTAATTAATATTTTATTTTTTTCTTTATATTAATACTTTTTAAACTAATATATCAAAAATTCAATTTCGCCTAAAAGATGTTAAGATTATTTTATGGGAAAATTGTGAAATCATGTGTTAATGTTTAGGATATAAATAGTGTTTACAACTTTCGAAATGATTTGTTCTCATCATGATGTAAGGATCAAATATAAAGACATGGTTTGAGCTCAAGGCATGTCAATTAATGATTAAAAATTTATCATATCTCATAATGTTTTTTCTATAATAAATTGAATATCCATCCAAATGATACAAAATAAAACTTAATTTCAACATTTAATTTTGGTCCATTAATATTTCTAAAACTTGTGTATTATATATATATTATATATATATATTATATATATATATATATATTTCTTAACCCTTTCATATATCATAAAAAAAACTATACATGGCATGCATGTAAATTTAGTCATGAATCAACTCTAAGATATGAACTAAATGATTCATAGTATTGCATGTTCATCCTTAAATATTTTCATTCTTTTCTTGTTTCTCATTGTAATTTTTTTTAGAAGAAATGACATGTGCTTCGAGTGAAACAAGGAACTCATATGTATGATTTGGACTACTTGCCATGTTGTTCAACGAAACTCTTAGTAATGACTATGGTCATATAGGAAAATTGAGAGATTCGTACCTAACAACCTTATTATGAGAAGTTATTACATCATATCTATTGGATGATATTCATTCTTCCTATATCTAATAATGTTCGACATCAAAGATTTCTCATTTGAATACAACTATAGATGTTGAGAAGGAAGAATGAAATACAAGTATACATAAAGTGGTAACAAATGCTTTTATTTTTCTAATTTACTCTGTTTCTTAATCATTGAATTCATTAAAACATGTGTAATATTATTTTTACTTTTGGGACATATTTATATTAATATGATAACAATGTAAATTTAGAAACATATAAATCTATTTTTCAAGTGACATTTCCTTACATTGCCTAGAAAATGCTCTCCAAATAAATGATTCCGAAATACATTAGTTGAAATAACTCAAAACTAAATATTAGAGAGCAAAATGAGTATTTTTTTTTAGGAATGACTCATCACTCACTTAGAATACTCACTAGAAAATTACCATAACGACCTATGACTACAATTGATTAGTCTATCATTAGAAATAAAATGCAATAAAAGGAACTTGTATCTTTCTTATAACACAACTCCTTAATGTGAATAGTGGGTTTTAATTTTAGTAATGCACCCCAATTTGAAAAAGTATCTAGGTTGTTTTGAGTTTGAAGAGCTGGCACTTTTGGCCTTATCGACCGTTGAAAAGGTCAAAAATGTGAATTTGAGGTGTACACTTGAATTCTAGTGTGAAAACCCTTTTACTAACTATATTGCAGATGTCATGACGAATTGTAATATTTAAATTTTTTGGAAATGTTAACACAAGTAATGGATCACCCTCATTATTTGTCGAGAAGGAAGTGGGGCTCTACATTAAATGGAAAATTCTACAAACGCAACCTACTCTGATACCAAATTATGTGATCTGAAATTATCATAAACTAAAACTGATGTAGAATTGATTGACCATTAATGATTTGAATGTTAGCTAAAAGTGCGGAAATCGAGGAAAACTACTTGAGAAGAAGACTTTACGATAGTTAATTAAACATAATAAATATGCATAACAGAAGAGAAAATAGTAAAAATACGGTGATACTAAATAGCGAGATTGATGACGAAGTTCGTTCCTCATGGACTACGTCTTCGGGTCCGCTTTCAAGATGGACGACCATTTTTATTAGGAATGAAAAGAATTTGTTGATTACACAAATATTTGATCAGTATAAATGTGCACAAAGGCACTTCTGTTCATTTTCATCAGGTAGTCCTCTTAACCAATTTTCCAATGCCTCTTACGGATTCCAATTCAGACCCTGGATGCTCCTATAACACTGAAAACAAAATTGCCTAAGACCTTAAGAATCTGTAAGAAAAAAGTAAAAAAACCACTCTTCTGATCAATGAAGGAAAACTTCTCCTTTTAAAAGCCTCCACGTTCATGAAAACCACCATGGGTAAATTCAGGGTGAATTTGGTTGTCTGAGGATGAGTTTTCGAACTTGGTCTTGTGGTTTCATGACACCTAGGCTAGGTTTAATGACCATCACATTTGTTGTTTTAACAACTTCAACAAAAAAAACCATAATAAACTTTATAATAACCACAAGACCATTGGCGGCTTGCTAACCGGGCAGAGGAGGTTGACCGCCCGCATGTGAATGGGGTGGTCTAACCACGACCTGACATCTGGCGGCTATCTCGATGGTTGCAGCGATGGCTTCGTTAACCACCCACATGTGACAACAACCGAGCGGTTACATCTAGCAGCCAACCTCCGACGTGGTTGTGGTCAAGGCCTATGGTCTTGGTTTTATATTTGTTTTACAATTTTTTAACATATGAATATAGTCCAAAGTTATATGAGCATAGGTTTAGAGGTTTATACTTAGGCAATGATTCATTAGGTATATAATTAGGCCTTGATACATGGTTTAGGGCTTAGGTGTTAGGTTAATGCACTTAGGGTTTAGATTTTTAGCATTAGGTTTGTATTAGGTTTAGGTTTCACAAAATAACCTATGTACCTTTTCTTCATCACAAAGTTACATTTGTACCAATATCACAGGATGATAACCTATGTCAACAAACCATATCATACCCTACAATGTGGATGACAACCCATAATGATGATCAACTTGTGAGGCAATAAAATGACACATGTTGTCGACCAATCCTGGAAAAACTATTGATGGAGACAAGTCAACAGCCAGGTACAAACCCATATCCACTGAATGCCATGAAAACCATAAATATTACATGAACAAAATGATCCATAACCAACATTGTCGAACTATCGAAGTTGAACTGAATTGACGACAACACTGAATACTGATGATGACACTTGAACCCTAATCTTAGATCAGTAACCCTAATCTTTAATATCATATGATCCTAATCTTTGGTAGTTTTTTTGTCCATCATTTTGATAAAAAAATGTAGTCTCCAAATATGTCTCATTACACTATAAATATCTATTTTCTTCTATAGTGCCCGTGATTACATTCAACATAACTCGGCATAAAGTGTCCTTGTTCTTGTATTTTCAAACTATATAAATCTATTTCGTAACTTCCTAAACTGACATTCAAATCTAAAGGGTCGAACATTTTTTAGAATCTTTGAATGAAATGAGAAATTTTCAATTAATACCTCCGTTCAGTATTCCATATCAGCATTTAAAATGTACAAACAAAATTGTAATATCAGAAAAACAATTGTTAAAGTTTGAGAAAACGGAGTCTATGTACGGGCTCTCAATAATATTCAATCAAATTGGAAAGGATGATTCCTATGTAATATTATAAAAAATTAGAAAAAAAAATAAAATTAAAAATATGTAGACATAATATATCATTTTACCAGATAAAATAATCTGGCTCCTTTCTGAATATTTTCATCACGAGAAAGATATTGAATATTTTCAAAGTCTTTAGTATTCCCTAGATTCACAAATTCATCATCAATTCCTAAATTCATCATAATCAACGCGGTCAAATAAAACTGTAATATCAAAAAATTAGTTATTAAAATTTGAGGAAAAGAAACTACATACACACACTATGTTCAGTAGTTCTTCTGTCACAATCAAATTGAAAAGGATGATTCCTATGTAATATTATCAAAATTTAGAAAAAAATTCAAATAAAAAATGTGGACATAATATTTTGTTTTACAAGATGAAATAATAAGCACTTCAAGATATGTTACCCCTTTATATTTTTATCTAGATATAAATATTGAATATCTTCATTGAATATCTTCAAAGTCTTGAGTATTCCGTGGAATCCCAAATTCATCATAATGAGTGGGGTTAAACAAAATTGTAA
>APFE030901102.1:0-43570 GCA_000404065.3 Pinus taeda | reverse complement strand
CATGTGTAAGAGAAACCTTTGTACATATGAATCTAACCCTATCTTGGGGAATATTTATGGTATGATCATCACAGTGAGGCTCCAAATCTGATTCTGGCCAAATCTCGTAAGATTCCAATGCACCCCCCTAATGTATGCTCAAATCCTGTTGGATGTGGTAGAGGAGCATCATGTTTTAACACCTTCTCAATTTTAACCACTATACCATATTTCTATGCACTTTATGCCCAAGCTTTGTATTAGATATGGAGCCATCAGCCAACTTCAATCCATGTTGCAAAAGATCTACCATGTCTCCAATAGAAAATGTAGAAGAAGCATTTTCACCTATAAACGAATGTAAATAAGGTTAGTATTTACTCAAAAAAAATTTACTATACTATCAATAATATTTAACACATGCCTCAATATTTTGATTTACCTATGTTGTGTCTCAAATCTATGATCTTCCATGGATGTATGTCCCCTTCATTAACGTCATCATCAATCAAATGTGGTTGAGTGATACCAATTAACCAAATTGTAACATAACCTGCATTCCCTTTCTCCAACATAATAAGTTCTAGACTATGCAGATTCGACCCTTCCTAGCACAATGACCTAATCATTAATAAGGAGATCAACATAGTCCCCTTTTGCCAAAATTATATTTTCCATTTTAGCTTGTATCAATTCTGTAACAAAAATTAAATCATAACATGTAATTAAAAGGTTGAACCATGTAAAGTGTGACTTTATATTTTCGCAAAAACACAACTTACAAAAAAGTAATATAGATGCAATAATTTAAATAGTATGGTAGTCATATTGTATGTAATGAAACATTGTTTCCCACCATCTAGTGCCTACTATCAGAAATTACAACACACACACACACACACACACACACACACACACACATATATATATATGAAGACTGGACAATTGGAGATGTAGATAATATCATAGAATGCAAAATATAACCTCATATCAAACCACCAAGTTCCTATTTAACTTTAGAAATGACTCTTGTAGTCTTGATGCATGTGTATGAATAATGATCATAAGAAATTTGTAGAAGTTGAAGAACCAAAACATGGTCCTTTGGAAAATATAAGAAATTCCAAGATCGATGCTACATAAGATGTCTAAAATCCCCATGAGAAGGATAAATTATACTTATATTTCTCTTAGTGAAGATGTTTGATGTTTGAACTTGATAATTGAAAGCCAAACTAGAGGTTTTCTTCCAAATAAAAGTTTTGTTACTGTAAATACTAGATAATTCTCATTTTTATTCTAAAAGCAAAGAAATTGCATTGGAAGAAAAATATAGTATACCTCAATAAGACATTTATTCATAAACTTCAAAATTATACAAAGCTCACATTATTCCCCATGGATCAAATAATTATGATTGGATTATTGTGTTTGTTCCAAAAGGAAAGCTATACCGTTATCTTTCCTTCCAAGTCAAGCACAAATGTAGTGCCAACAATAACATATATTTATATACAATTATTTTGCACTATTATTGATCTTCATAAATTGTTCCAAATTCAATAAAAATTCACATCAAAAGCTATAACTCTAACGATTGTGATTATTTAAACAATGTCACTCCTAGAGCATTGGTTGCATAAGTGTAATGGTGTCTAGAAGAAAGTTAGTAATCACTAGGTATCCTTCTTGCATAATCACAAATGCATTGCCAAGAACAATATCAGAGCACTAACCTTGGTGAGGGTGAAATCTTGATAGTTTTCCTTTTGGCACAAGAACAAAGATCTAGTGCATTCTAGAATTCCTTCTAACACAAATACAAGCACATTTCCAACAATAATTTTGCATTGTTAAAAATAATAAACCCATGCAAGATTTACTTCTATCACAAAAACAAACACAGTTTCAACTGCAAGATGAAGGAAATTTAACACATCCTAACCTTCCTTCTAGCATAACGACAAACATATTTCTAATAACAAGATTGCATTATGAAGGAAATATAATGTGATAGCTTTCCTTCTATCACAAGTAGAATCCCATTTCGAACAACAACATTGCACCTCAAATGAAAGCTAACAAACAATATCATTCCTTCTGATACAAACATAAGCATATTGCTAGAAGCAACATTACATGGTCAAATAAATCTAGCACATGCTCGATTTCCTTCTAGCATAAACAAAAGCACATTGCCAATAACAATATTATAAGGTGAACAAAATCCACCACACGCTAAATTTCCTTATAACGTAAATAGAAGCATATTACTCACAAAAGCATTGTAAAGTAAAAGTAATCTTACACATTCTAGAGTTTCTTCTAGCACAAACACAATCACATTATCAAAAACAACATTACAGGGTGGAAGATATCTAGCATACGCTTGATTTACTTCTAGCATAAACACAAGCACATTGCCAACAATAACATTGTAGGGAAAACGAAATCCAACATGTGATAGAATTCCTTCTAGCACAAACACAAGTACATTTCCAACAATATTGCATTGAAAAAGAAATCCAATGCAAGTTATATTTCATTCTAGCACAAATACAAGCATGTTGCCAACAACAATATTGCATTGAAAAGAAATCTATTGCATACTAGATTTTATTCTAGTACAAACACAAGTACTTTTCTAACACCAATAGTGCATTGCAAAATAAATTTAGTGCATGTTAGAATTCCTTCCACCACACACAAACATATTACGAACATCAATATTGTAGGGTAAAAGAAATTTATCTCATGCTACATTTTCTTCTATCACAAACATAAACATATTTCAAATAACAATATAGCAAGGTGAATTAGATCTAACATGCTATTTGTACTTATATCTCAAACACAAACATGTCACCAATAACAACATTGCAAGGTGAATGAAATCTAACACATGCTAGATTTCCTTCTCTCGCAAACACAAGCACATAACAATATTGTAGGGTGAAAGAAACATACCACATATTAGATTTACTTGTAGCTCAAACAAGCATATTTCCAAAAACACCATTACAAGACAAAAGACATCCGGTGTGTGATAGATTTCCTTCTAGCATAAACACAAACACATAACATTGTAGGGCTAAAGAATCTAGCACATGCTAGATTTTGTTATAGCAAGAACAGAAACATATTGCCAACAACATTCTAGGGCAAAAGAAATCTAACACATACTAGATTTCCTTTTAGCACAATCACAAGCACATTGCCAATAACATCATTGTAAGGTGAGGGAAATGTGACACATACTAGATTTCCTTCTACCACAAACAATTGAAATGCAAACAACAACATTGCAAAGTGAAAGAAATCTAGTGCACACTAGATTTCCTTCTAATGCATATACAACCACATTGTCAATAAAATCATAGAAGGGTGAAAGGAAATTAATGTATGCTAGAATTCCTTCTAGCACAAACACAAACACATTATAACATTTCTAGATAAAAGAAATCTAGCACATGGTAATATTTACTTCTAGCACAAACAAAGGCATATTGCCAACAACCACATTGTAGTTAAAAAAATCTAATGCATGCTAGATTTCTTTGAGCCAAAATAGAAGCATGTTGTCAATAACAACATTACAAGGTGAAGAAAATCTAACACGTGTTAGATTTACGCATAGCACAAACACAACCAAACAACAACATTTTTTCCAAACAAGTAGTTCAACAAGACATGAGTAAAAAGGCCTTATAACTTCCTTTATCAGACATTGCCACTCAACATTTGGAATTTTCGAAGTACTCATAAAACCTTCAATAGATTGAAGTTGATTAGGAGATAGTCTTTTAGGCTTCCTGTGGCCAAAACAAATAAACTTTATTAGTAGAGATCTACAAGATCTCACTCACAACTTGAGCAATAGATAAGTCCAAACGTGAAGTTAAAGGATCCTTTCTAAGTCTTTGAAATTCGACCATTAATTCCACATAGGAATCGTGAACAAAATCCAACAATTCCTTATTCCAAGAGGCAATAAGTTGATTATGTGTGTCATGTTTATTTCCTAAAGCAGTTACGAAGGCTTCATTTTCAAATAGATATTGCCTCGCATTGTGGCATATAAGAAAACATATAATGATCATCACTAGCATGCTAACTGAGGAATTCAATGGAAGGGGGGATAAGATGCAATTATCTAAACAAACCCTCGTAGTTTTTCCATTCTAGGACACATTTATAGCAACACCAGCAATTTGAGCCAAGTTGTAAGACATATACCTCATGTCCAATGCCACACTTGTCTGTCCGGAGCCAAAGGTAATGGCAACAAGCCATTTGTCGGTAATTTCACTCCCATCTTCAACTATGCATACATCTATTGTATGCAATTTTGTCGCAACACTTGAGCTACTAAATAGATTTGATATTTGAAATTTTCTCCACTTTTTTTTTTTCTGGAAATAAACTCCTTAGAATGGAAAATATGGGACCCATAGAGACAACACATATCTAGCATGGAAATGATAATCCTGTTTCACGAGTTGACAATAACACATGTTCAACTGACATAAAAACCAACAATACAACAAAACCATGATCTTTAAATTTGTTAAATAATCATTTGATTCTCTAATCACCACTTTCAACAGCGTCTTTTGTAGAGTTAGACTTCGAAGGCATACAAATAATTGTAGAATCAAATGAGCCCCAAGAAAGAGTTTTGCTAACAGAAAGTGGAAGAAATTGATCTTGGAACCTCCCAAGTAAATTTTTACCTCGTAAATAATACATTTTTGCTCTTGGTGATCTTGAAGGTATAAAATGACCAGGGTTCAAAGACGTATTAAGGACCAAACCCAAAGGATCAAATAAATAAAGAAATCCATCAGAAATTATCAATGGAAGGTCACATAGCAGGTACAACTCAGTAAGCCTGATCCATAGCCAAGGGTTTGACCTCGAAGTTTCCATGGAGGATTAAGATGGAGAATGCATATTTCCTCCATACTTAGCACAGTCTCTTCAAAAGTAATTATGAGAGCAGGCCCCTCAAATTCACCTATATTAGGTTGAAGTAAAGATTGTCATGGGTGATCCCACTTATCATATATAATGTGTAATTTCTTTGCTTGGCATTGGTCTGCTATCTCTGACAGGTCAAACAATATAAGGTCATCATTCCCATATCTCTGAAACAATTCAGTTATTCTAGTATGATCCATTCAAGTCAAATCTTTTGACATTTCTTGATCTATAAATGACATATATCATAGTGAATTTGCACCAAGTCACTCAACCAAATCATTGCTTATAAATCAACAAAGTGTAATGGTGATTCTCTGTTGTGAAGACCCATATGAAAAGTGGTGTAATGATGATAAGACCAATGAAACTACTACTAGGATACCCACTCACCTTTCCCTTTATCCTACAAAACACTCCCAAGTGTGAAATCCTTTTTTTGCCAAGTGTTTGCTTGTAAAAGGGGAAAGTAATGAATAATTTAAACTGGCAGAATAACTTTCTTTGGGGAAAACAAGATGGAAAACATGAAGCCTCATCTCCTTACCAAGCAAGTAAGGCTAACTAGGCTTGATTGATATCCATGACCGAGGAACTATATTAATGATAAAATTTGTTGTTTTCACTATGATTGGTGGTGAACCTTGAAAGACACACGTGCTATCATCTTCAAAATGTTAACAGTTACACATCCATGGCATCTCTGGTTCTTCCAATTTCTATGACATAATCAGTGTAGTTGAAGCCTTGGAGATTTCTAGATCCAATGTTCTTAGAAGAATGTGGCAGGGTTAGAAGTTGGTGTCCAAGCAATTACTCACCTTTATCACAAGCTGACCAACTGGTTTTCCTATTCTATATTACTCTCAAGATCTACTTACATGCCACAAACAAAAGAAGGTATTGTAAAAACAATCTCTCTCTATTTATAAAGGAAAACAATCTCTGTGAAATGACCAAAGAATTTTTTTTGTTATTTTTGTAACAGTTGCCTCGAGAACATTTCCGGAGAACTGATAATCCATTGCAGCATTTGAAAATGACATAGGGCACTGGTTCTCAAGAATTTCTTGTTTGTTAGAATGAACTAGGTCCTATAAAAGGTAAGTCTGTCAACCCAAAATTTCCTTGCACAACTAGAGGGTTAATCTAGCTAGACTCCATCATGTTGGTTTGTTAAAATTGGCAAATAGGGCCAAATTCCACTTTGGACAGCTGCTATGGGAAATATTATTGCAACATTTAATTCCTCTCTTCGATAAGACCAAAATTGATCTAAAGATTGCCAAATTTGGATAAGGAAAATGGGTTTTCGAATTTATGTTCTCAAGTAAATTTATAAGGTCAGCCTCATCCTTATGTCAACTCATCAAGCCTAATGGTCATGCCGATGAGCCCCCATTGAATTGTATATATAGAAGTGTCCTCTCACCACATTGTGACACATCCAAGTGCATAATCCATGCCTCTGAAAACGTTGGACATCTAAGGCAAGGACATAGGTGTCAAAGTCAAGTTTATGAAGATGTTTATCCCTATTTAGGGAGCAGTTTCCTTGGGAGAGAGTCGCAGGTCTAAGGCACCATGGGTGGAGGCTAGAGGATTGTCTAGGAAGTTTAACTCTTGATTATGAGAGTGAGTTTCTTGTTGGAAAGGGCCGCAGTCAGAGGTATGCTCATTGGGTATTTTTCTGTGTCATTTGGTATGTTCAATCTCTATTACAAGCCACAGAAAGAGGGCTGCTACAACAAATTATTGGTAAGCAGTTTGGAGGGTGTAAAATCCTTCTCTCTAGGCCACATATGCCCAGGCTAGAGCGCAGCTAGGTCAAGCACTCTTCCATGTGTTTTGGACTGCTTTGTAATCTCTCATAGGTCCAAACTGCAGCAAGGAGGAAGATGCATCCGAGAGGGAGTTCTGCATGATGTTTGGGCTTGTCATAGTTGGATTATTCTCTCCTACGATAGGCCACAGCCCTAGCTATGTGTTACAAGTAGGCTGCAGGCCTTGATAGCCTTGGACAGGAGGCTGAAATGCTGGAAGGAGGCCACAGGCCTTGGATCTTTTGGATGGGAGATAATAGTCCAAACCATCAGCAAATTGGAATAGAGGTATTTGAAGGAAGGCCACAGTCAGGTAGGGGTCCAGGAGCAAATAAACAAGGTTGTAACAGTTTGCCAGTAAACCTTCTCAATAATTGGCATTATCTCGGTTCATCATTACAGAAGTGTTTTAGCCCTTTAAGATCCTCGACCTGCATTGTTTCTATGACTCACATTTTATGATTTGCATTCTATAAACTCTGGCCTGCCTTGTGCTCATAAGAATCACTACAGATCTCTCCAGTCTTATGACAATGACTCATTATATCTACACAACACCTTGATATGTAAAAGTCTATTCAAACTACATATTCGCCATGATACGATGGATAAGGTATGACACATGGAAATTGATACTCTACAAATCCCATGATAGTGACTACAATTCTCATCTATAACATATTTGTACTATTGTAACCTCATAGTATAACATAACTTAGGTTTCATTAACTTCGTACTAATCAAGCTTGCACCTGTGATTATTATTTGAAGCAGCCTAAACTATAATCTAGCCAAAAATAGCTTGCTCCTGTAATACGACCTTATCTCAGTGCCCTGAAATCAGTATCTATGATATATATCCTTAGATCTGGGTTATAAATTGACAAGAACCTTGCATAGAAGTAACATTAACAAGGTTAAGTCTTTAGCACAGTAAACCCTGTAGTTGATGGTATATGATATAAATATAAATGGCACAATCCTGAGGATGAAGATGAATGACAAAAGCACCATATGGGGTTCAAGTTGATCACACCCTTGTATTGTGCCAATCTTTGAAGATCTAATTTTATTAGTTGAAATACCTCTGTGGCTCAAATCTGAAGAATATAATTTGAGGTAGTATGCCCTCAGCTTTTCATCTTGTGAAGATCACCCTTGGAACACTATGATGATTTCCTTGTTCACTTGATCATAATTGATTGGTGGCTTGCTACTAATGAATATTTCTATATCCCTTCTGGAGATTGAAATATCAAGTCATTTTCTCTAAAGAAATAGCTCGAAAGGTCACTTCAATTGCTTCTCTAGATATTCTATTGACAATACTTTCAGATAGTTACATTTGTTGAGAGCAGGTGTTGTATACATTTTGCAAAGGCTGAGAATTGTGAAAGTCTTGACATTGAGATCAATATACATGAATCAGTACTACTGCATACACAATTGTGAAATAATGATTGCAGGGTAGTACAATGCACATCAAGATTGAGAGTCAATGTTCTTGGTGGTGCCTAGGGTTTGTCTTTGAGTGAGATCTGTCAAAATTATATATCGTTGATTTACATTATTGATAAATCATATGACAAGATGCATGTGGAAGAAGTTGAAAGATGGAATACTTGCTGATCAGAAGTTCGAAGGCTTGCTTAATAGCTTAAGCAAAGCTACCAAGGTTTTCAAAGTATTTGCCATATGTATACCACTGTATAGAATATTAAAGCAGTTTCTTTGATATCCTAGGAAGTCAGAATATGTTACTATTAGTATGATTATGTATGACTGTCAGGGTACATCTTGATGATGTATGGGATTCATTTTTCCAGAAGTACAATACGTTCATCTGGCATATTCAACCTTGAATAAAATCTATTGTTGAGATTCATAGCCTGTTGAGCAGTCAATATATCTAAGGGTCTATATTTGATGACAGGTGTATCTAGGTCGTTATAGTGATTAGGGATTGCTACAGAGTAAGTTTCAATAGATTCCCAGAAACTATTATTTTTTACAGTTTGCTTTTTCCTAGAAACACGAGTTCTAGGGCTCACATGGTAGAGATGCTTAAGTAGATTGATCCTCAAAGTGATTTTGTTTTGATAGGACCAAAAATGTCACTATGAATTAACTTGTGATTTGTGTTTCTCTCAATTTAGATATTTCAAAGCTATCCATCTTCTGCTTTCCAAAAACACATGCTTCAGCTCTAACGCCAGGTCAAAATTGAAACAAATTAGCATCATGTTATCACTGGAACTGGATCACATAGCTCATTCAGTAAGACAAAAATACTATGAAATGAGACACTGACAATTTTATTACAAAGACAGATCAAAAGAAAATGGATTTGGAAGCACATGAACACATAATAGATCTTTTAACACTAAACGTTCCAATTCCTATGACTCTTTATTTGCCCAATAACCTTTCACTTCCTATAATCTCTCTATCACCACATATGTAGCCAAGTTTGTCCTCTTATTTACTTGCCATTTTACAGACCCTCAAATTACACCACACATAATTGTTTCATGTACACTAATTTCAAAACTTGACCATTACTTTAATGACCTAAGATTTTAACAACAAAACCAAGGCAAGCCTTTCAGGACCTTTCCTATAATAGCTCACATCAAATCACAAGATCCCAAAATGGCTTTTCCTGGTTGCAGTCAACCTCTGACAGATATGTCACCTATACTAAAGTGACACAAGAAACAATATTGTCATAATGTATGACACAAATTCACGTCATTAAAGATGGTGTGACCCACGATAAGCCTTATGCATTATATAGGGAATTGTTTGCTAGGGAAAATCAAGTGGAAAGATGAATAAGGTGTTGGATGATTTTGGTGAGACCTAACCAATTTTGGGAACAAAAGGGTAATCACAAAAAATACACACATCTGTGGTATTATTAAAATAACCTATTTAATCATTAATGTTTGTGCACAAAGCTATCAATGAAATAGTGATCCTCACTAATCCTTAGTGACAAACAAAGAACATCAAGACAAAGTGTGCTAAAATAGTCTGTGGTTGTAGTTAATACATGTAAAAATTACCTTAATGACTTTCTTGGAAGTTGTCTAAATCAAATCCTGTTGGAACTTGGAACTATCCTGCTAAAGGAATACAAATACACATAAGAACCATTGGACTATATTTTCAAAAGGCTATTCACCAAAACCCTAGTTGGTTATTAGAGCATGATAGAATTTATTTCCTGTCATATCTTCACTTTTATATATAAACTCCTGTGTATGCAAGTTCAGCCTTTTAGGATCTGAAGCACCCATGAAAGTGCCTCTGCATATCATTGATCACATAAAATAGTTTGAAAATAGTTGAATTAATACATGAATACACATTGAGAAACAAAATCTGCATGGCATGTTGGAAGAATATCGAATATAACAACAATTGGTATGCATAACATCAATAACTTAAATTATTGGTTCTCAATGATTGCTCTTGTGATGGATTCATTGTAAACCTATACAAAATGTTTGGATTGACAAAGTACTAGGTAGCATTATAGAATTCACATTGGAATATGTCTAATCCCAAGACTTACCATCATCATTGATCATGTTTGAGAGGGTAGCAGCTAGCTTACCCAAGGTCAAAGACTATTCACACAATATTCTTTATGCTTAGTCTTTGCAATTGAAAATTCTTTTGTAGGGAGAATTAAGAAGTAAAATGTTTTTCAATTTCATCTTTTAAGCCTACCCTTGGTTGATTTGATAGTGGATATTATCTTCAAGCCTTCTTTTGAATATAGATCCCCTAAAAATCCTTGCACTATGATATTCTGCAGATGATTAGATGATAAACAATCATAAAAGCAGAAATTGTTTTCCATTGAGAAGAATCTATATACCCCTCTCAAGGTCCTGTAAGGTAAGGACATGGATTAAAAATAATATATATACTCTTCTCAAAAGAATATATATATGTTATGCATGAGGTTAATTCTATACTATCTTGAGGAAAAACAAAAGTCTTGGGTTAGATCCGGTAGTCCAAAGGGAATGTCTTCTATTGCTAGTCTAATTGAGGGCTTTCTCAAGCATTGGGGCCCTAGATTCCAATGATATGAAAATACCTTTCAAGACCTTGTGGTAGACGTACAAGAAGAAGAAGCTCCCACCTCTCTTGAAGATGATAACAGTATCAGTGGAAAAGACCCTCCAAATTCACAAGATTAGTTCTTGATGGACAGGCTACTTGTGACCAACGTGGCCCCACATTAAACCCCATCTTCATCAAAGAACAACTATGTGTTGATGTATCTGTCCTAGATTCTATGAATGATTTGCATGAAAACAAGGAGCATGATAAAAAAATCACCATTGTAAGGATGCCAGTCATGATTTCCTACATGACAAAGTGATAAACAGAGGAAATGAAGAATTTTTTAATATTTCCACCAATGATACAACCCATATGCAGTTCTAGACAGGTAGAAACCATGTTTCTACCCCAAAAGATCAACCATATGAAAAGGATGATGAAGATCATGCTTCCCTTGCTGATAATTTAAATCCTGAAAACACTTTTGAGGTCACAGAAATATAGTTCAATCACACTAATCCTACTTTCATAGACATTGAAATTAAGGGAGTTGTAGACTTTCATGGTAATATACTTGGCACCTCAACATTTCATTGTGAGTTTGAGGAATAATGTAACCCCCACGTTGCACTTTGATGTTAATCATGATCATGTAAGAAATAAATGGAAGTAATCATGATTTCCTACAGTTTGAGGTCAATAAACTCAAAAGGTTTTTCAAAGCCAGCGAAGTAATAATGTGAACAGTATTATTAGCTGAGTGAAGAAACAATTAATATTATAGTTCAATCCTCAAAGATCCTATATCATGGAATCCGACAGTCCTGCTATTTTTTATGCCTACAATTTGAATTTATTCCTCAAGCCTGATGGGACCGGGAAGTCTCTTCCTTTTACTGTCAATACTCATCTGGAATAAATTGTTATTGACATATGTGATGGATATTCCTTGGTAGACGAACAAAGGGTATGTTATAAACACACAATTATTGAAGCTTTCAGTCAACAGATCCATTTCCACCTCTAGATGGCTCTATTGTTGACAATAAAAAAGTTGGAAAGCCCAGAAGATTGATGAAACATGTAATGAAACCCTCAATGACATATAAAACTACAGTGCCAAGAATGAAAATGATGTCAAGAAAATAATTGATGAAGAATACAGACTTGACCAAATAAAAAATTTCTCTCTGGACCACATCAAATGCAAAGATGTTCTCTTCTTCATGAACATGTGGACAATCATTCATGGACTCGATGTTTAAAAGGAAATGTAGACAACGAACCTCTAACAAATCCACATGAAGTCAATGCTGAGGGACAATTTTGGGGCCTGGAAAAGGTGCACTCTGGATTGATCGATGATATAGGTCAAAATGATCTTGAAACCAGTAAGAGGACGTTTTCTCAACCTAGTCATAAACAAGATCTGGCTGCTCTGACCACTCAGCTTATGGGGTTTAGGGTTTGAAGGTGATACAAGCACCGTTATGAAGTGTTGTGTCTGTGTATCAATTTCTGGGCATTATATTTCATAAACAGACTCTTAGACGTTACTTATAGTGGACCACTATAAAACAACCGGTTCCATCTTTCTAATTCCCTTCACTTTGTTTTCAATTTTTGAATGAGAAATGACCATTTGTGGGTATTATTGGTCTTCTAGATCAAATGTGCATGACCTTGAAGGCTCTAATTTTTCATTGGCAATAGGATGAAGTTAAATCGACAAAAATGGACCTTAAACAAAAGTTGTGTACCATTACTTGGGTCAAACTTATTAGTCCATTCATCACTGCAATTACACAATATTAGAAACATCCAAACACCTCAAGTCTCTAAACAAAGAATCTGGTGTAAACTCATTGACTCCAAACGACAACAATACTAGAGGCGGGCATCAGAAATACCATGTAACATCCAATGGGAAAATACGTTTTATACATGAAATCAAATGTAGTCAGAGTATTTTCTAATGTTAGAACCCTGGAAAATTATGGAAGACGTACTCGTTCATTTTGATTAAAGGTCAAAATACTGATTATAATATAGTGCAAGGCAATTCCAAAAATCTCTTAATTGGAGACAGAATACACTTTCTATTAAAATGTGTCCAAAGGTAAACAACTACATTCATACATGAAAGAAGGAATTCTTTGAACTATTTAATACTTCCTAACAACTATAACCCATTCCAAAAATTAAAAGATTGCCATTTCATCTTAGGATACTAAAAAGAAAATGGAATAAATAAGTGAGTGGATTGACAAGAAAAAATTAAAACAGGTTCCCAATAGGATATTCTCAAGGGGAATCTATGCAAGTTCATTCATATTCTCAAAGTAAACAATGACATGAAAAATTTCTAGTTTGTAACTGAATACCAGAGCACAATGAAGATGCCAAAGATATATATGTTTAACTTGCAAGCTATCCAGTTTAAAGTGCATGATGCTAATCAATCCCAAATACAGAAGTGTAGACTGTGGTAATTGTGTCAAGATTCCTGCAGCAAGAGTAGCAACCAAACCAGTCGTATATCCTGAAAGTGCATGCCAAAAATACTTGCAGCCCCTCATAACAGGCAATTTTGTATCATTGCCAAGATCCCTATTCTTTAGGTAATCAAAACAGAGCACTAAAGCGAGGAGCATCCCTGGAATTTCCTGCATTGTGATTCAATATAAAGTTTAAAGAATGAGTAGGTGGATGTGAATAAGGTGCTCACTATTTATGAGTCCTCACTTTTAACAAACCGTGACATCCATAGAAATACTATTCATAAGAACATTTGTGTAAAAAATAAACTAAATAAAGCGTTCAAACAAAACGGTATCTTCCCACTAAAAATGCACCAACTACAACAACAATCTGTTGATGGGTTAAACAAATTAAAGAACATGTTAAAATAAAAATACTGACAGAGTTAATGACAGGTTAAGAGAAAAGACTTCATTCTGGAGTAAAAATGAATTAAAGTAACTCTCTTTATTGGAGATCTTATACACAAAGTTTGGTGTACCTGAACAGGTATTGAATATCTTATAAATAAAGTTTGGTATACCCAAACAGACCCAAAATATATCTCATGTATACAGTTAATCTCTTACAATCACCCTATGTCCATTGATCAAGTCACTGTAATACTAAAATAGTAAACAGTTATATCATGGCCAAATATGACATGTTAGGTTCCTGAACAAATATTGTCTCATAAACAAAGCTGGAATACAGTATTATACTGGAATATACTTGATGAAACAACTAAAATCTGAAACCACCTGACTATTATATCTTTATAAATTATTCCAAACAAAAATATAGACAAGAACACAAACAAATATTTGTTTTGAAGATGGCAAAAGATGAAGAGGAAAAGAAACCATAGCGGAGCTCTGATGGTCGGCAATAATGGAGTTAATGTGGCACTGCTGCCAAGCACCTGATGGTCAAGGTTAACCTGCACATCTCGCCAAACTCTGTCCAACCTTACCTCCTTCCCGCGGGCTCTTTGGCATTTTCTGTTCCTGTGGTCCTCCCGCCTTCCTCGCAGTCCATAACCATCATCGACCGTTTTCCTATTAGTTGCAATGGACCTGGACGAGGTGGTCTATACCGAGGACCCCAATCCCCGTGAGGTCATTTGGTCTCGTGTCGGGCTGTGGTCCCTTTGCTGCATCTCTACAACCTCTGTCAGCTCCTAGCTCTGCACTGGACCAACTTGGGCCATCTATGCCCATCCTCCACCCTCTATCAACATCGAATACGCCTCTGGCTTGGACAGCCCACCGCTTTCCCCGGCTACCTTGAATCTCCTCGGTGCCTGCCTACAACCATTGCCCACTTTCGACATGCCGCTGCCCCATCTACCCCACATCTCTACCCTGCCCTACAACCCTTCCTCCTCTGGCATCCCCCTCTTGGGACTGGTACCTACCCTGTCCCTGCACTATCTAGTAGTACCCTTAACCTTGGTGGCCCATCTCCCAGCACCCCTATCCATTCTGGATGCTTCAACTCCCCGGTCCCAAACCCTAAATCAACCCCATCCACCCCATAGATGGTTAACTAGGGCATATGGGGATATCTTTGGGACTATCTGATGGCTCACAGATCTAGCAAGCTAAAGAAAGGAAGGCGCCTAAAAGCTGTCGATATGGGCATTAACCTATCCTTGGGCGAAGACCTCTCAATGGGGGAAGTTGTTGATATAGTAAAGAAGGTCATGGTGGGCCGAGTTCGGGGGCGGAACTATACTGTGGAGAGACTTCGTCTCTGGACCTCGGAGATTTGGGGTTCTTTACTCAAAGAATTACCCACCATTCGAGTGCTTACGCGAGGATGGTTTGCCCTTCGTTTCCACAAGGAAGAGTACACAGACTAGATACTATGTAGATTCTGGCATATCGAATTAGCCCCTGTTCTGCTGAAAAGATGGGATCCCTTATTTGATCTTAAGAGGGAATAGATAGGAGTTAGGCTGATTTGGATTCAATTACCAGGCCTTCCGATGCAATACTGGACTCCAGTCGTTTTTAAGCGCATAAGAAACACACGAGGTACCTATTTGGAACATGATCAGTCCTATGAAACGTCAGGGAATATGAATATGGCTCACATCCTGGTTCATTTGGACACTAGAAAAGGCTTGGAGGAAAATATTACCCTACATTGGAGGCATTCCTCTCACTGACAAAATCACTATTACGAAGGTGTTCCATTCAAGTGTAGACGGTGCCATAAGGTTGGACATCTTTTCAAAGAATGCCCACTGCTCATGCCTACTACTCTAGCTCCTACAAAGGGAACCAAACATCGCCAGACAAAAGACCTGATCATGGATCATCAGCCCACAGGTCTGTATAGTCCAAAGGATGCAGGTGGGCTCACTGCTCAGCCATCCAATGCTTCCCAAATGTCGCCAATCTCCCCTCCTATGACTAGATCCTAGTCTACTACAAACACTGCTCCTACATCGGGTATAGTTTCTTCTCCCTTATCCTCTGCACTGAATTTTAATCAATATTTTTTTCTCATTGGCATCATCTGCATCTTCACCTTGTTTGGTTACCTCTCCCATTACCTGTGCACTTGATCACCCATTGCCTATCTTTTCCACCACCCCCCCGGCAACTATCCTTGGATAGGGGCTCAAACAGAATCCTATTTCCCCATCTGCTTCAGTTTGACATTCCTACAACCTCCATTCCCGTCACCAGGCAATCCCTTACTCACTTGGATTGGGTATCACACCCTCTAATGTTGAGCATAAACCCACCCGGGGAGGCCTTCCAAGATTTCCAAAGCCATTAAGATTGTTGGGGATGATGTAGCTCAGGGCAAACAGAACACTATTGAAAGGGTACTTAGAGAACCAGACACCCTTGGCAATGTTCCCCCATGAAGAGGCTCTCTGTCAACTGTAGGGGATTAGCTAGTCCCTCTAAAAAATCATCCCTTAAGAAACTCTTGAGCTGTGAGCCTTGTGACATTATTTTTCTTCAAGAAACCCTAGGTAGCTTTGAGCTGATTGTTAGGACCCTTCTAACTATCATGCCAGGGTGGCACTTTCAAGCCTTGGATGTTGCTGAGAGATCCGAGGGTCTAGCTCTCGGGATAAACCCTCAAACCATCAAGGTTACATCAGCTTAGGGAGTTCAAGGTTTCATGGGTATCAATATATTTTCAGTTGAATTAGGCAGAAATCTCTGTATTATGAACATTTATGCACCCAATCATAGTATATTGGATTTCTGGCAGCAGTTCCTTGAGAATCCCCTGATAGACCAATCCACTATTCTAGGGGGATATCTTAAGTTCTCCATCGGACATGAAGAATTCTGGGGACACCACTCGCAGCTAGATCCACTCTCGGATCAGCTCGGCATCCTCTTGGAGCAACATGGTCTTATTGATGTCCCTATGAACAAGAAGCTACCAACCTGGCACAACAAAAGGACTGGAGATGCAGCTCTGGGGAGGAGGCTAGATAGGTATCTCATTCATGAAAATCTGCTTACTTCCCTCACAAATTATAGACAGTGGGTGGGCACTGGAGGAATATTGGATCATTCCCCTATTTATCTAGAAGTGGCAAGCTCCTTTAAAAAACCTAGGGCCCCTTTTAATTTTAATTTGGCCTAGTTAAAGGACCCTGAATATCTTAGGTTGGTTTTGGAATTTTGGAAGGCCCATCCCTTACCAAATGTCCAGAGGAAGGCTGAGGGTTTCTATAGTAACCTGATCAAACTCAAGCAATTATCCATAGATTGGGCCAGAAGCAAAAAGGCCAAGGAGGAACATACACTTAGTGTCATTGAAAATCAGCTGGCCACTCTAACGGATGAACAGGGAAGAGGGTACACCTCTATAACAACAAAACTACACCTTGTGAACTTGGTTACCCAGAGATTAAAGATTCTGCTGGATCGAGAAGAAACTTGGAGACTCAGAAGCAGGGCAATTTGGTTACAAGCGGGGGATGGAAATACAAAATTCTTCCATAAATTTGCAAATGGAAGGAAATCCAGCAATATTATCTAGAAAATGCCTATGAAACAAGGTCTAATTGCTAAAACTTATAATCAACTGGCATTGCTGGGTAACGCTCACTTCAAGCAGTTGTTCAAAGCCCCACCAAGCACACCTCTAGCTGATATCACTCACATTGCAAGGCATTTTCCCAGATTTGTGGAACCTGACATGGTGGAGGATCTCATAAAACCTGTTACTATTGGGGAACTGGAGGGCACCCTGAAGTGGTTTAAGAAGGACAAAAGTCTGGGGCCAGATGGTTGGTCCGTGGAATTCTATCTTACATTCTTTGACATTATTGGATTGGATCTACCCGATGTGATCGAGGGATGTCCTTCATCGGGTAGAATGTATGAACCTATAAATTCCACCTATATAGCCCTCATTCCCAAGATGGACTCCCCGCCATCCTTCAATGACTTCAGGCCTATATCCCTATGTAACTACCTATACAAAATTATTGCGAAGATCATTGCTAACTGCATCAAGCTGATCATATCGGGTAACATCTCCTGGGAACAGTTTGCCTTCCTACACAATCGACAAATCCTTGAGGCCATCGGCACAGCAGAAGAGGCCTTACACTCCATCAAACAGAAGAAGCTTAAAGGGGTGATGCTCAAGATTGACCTCTCAAAGGCCTTTGACAAGGTCAACTAGTTATTCTTAAGGATGATCCTTACTCACCTAAGCTTTCCACCAGTTTTTATCAGAAGGATAATGTGTTGCATTACATTTGTATCCTTTGGAACCTTAATCAATGGATCAATCTCCGATTCCTTTCAGGAAGAGCAAGGAATCAGGCAGGGGTGTCCTCTCTCCCCATTTCTTTTTCTTATTGTGATGAAAGGCTTAAGCAGGCTGATTGCGTCGGAAAAAAGAGTCGGGAGGCTCAAGAGTCTCAAGATCATGGAGCAATGCTCTAACACATCTTCTCTTTGTGGATGACATGCTCATCTTCTTAGATGGAGGCATCCAGGACAACAACACTCTCTCTAAAATGCTAAATGTTTTTTGTGCCGCAACAAGGATGGAAATAAATGGGTCCAAATCCACTATATCTCTCTTGTACTCCAAAACTTCCCCTTCCAAAACGTGACAATGGAGGATGGATTGAAGTACTTGGGTTTCAGGGTAAAAGTAGATGGATACAAAATTGCAGATTGGACCTGGTTAATTGCCAAGGTGGAAAGAATATTAAATATTTGGAGCCTTCATCTGCTACCCAGAGCAGGTAGACTGATGCTCATTAAATCGGTTTTGGAAGCAACACTAGTCTTCTGGATGTCTCTGGCCTAGATCCCCCAGGTATATTACAAAGGATTCAGCGAGTTTGCTGCCACTTCTTATGGAAGGGTCACAAAGAGGGAAAACACTATGTGTGGGTCAAATGGAGTAGAATTGCAACTCCCAAAAAATGGGGAGGTTGGGGCCTCAAGAACCTCTCTGCCTTTGCTCAAGCACTTTTAGCCAAATTAGGATGCCTTCTCCTGAAGCACAAGAGCCTTTGGTCAAAGGTGGTTACCTATAAATACATATGGTCACACACAATCATGGACTGGCTAATATTACCTACTTGGAAGAAGAAAGGAATATTAGTGATTTGGAGGGTTGTTATAAATACCCTTCCCATCATAAGAAGGAGTCTTACTTGGCGGATCGACAACGGCATGTCTGTCCACATTGGGACTGATCCATGGATTGGTTGCAGCAACTCACACCATCTCCCTCCTGGCTTGATTGCCTTCCTAAATCATAATGGAGTGACAAACATAACACAAATTAGGGACCTATACAACACCACTACATATACCAATGGAGGCCCTAGATATACCAGATCAGTGGCATATGGAGTGGAGGAGATATTCGGTGGCTTTAATTGAATTCCATGTGAGAGTAAGGGATGAGGGTGACAAACTTCTTTGGGATTTTGCAGAGAAGGAGATCTATACTCCAAACGATGGATATCCTATTATCCATGCTAGCCATAAACTTGATTCTTTGGATAACTGGTGGAGCTACATATGGAAGCTAAAAGGCCCGTTGGGTACTTGTCTTTTGATCTGGAACATCATTATGGACAAAACCCCGACCAGAACTAATCTCAAAAAATGATCCTTTCAAGGACCTACATGGTGTGTATTATGTCATGAGGGGGAGGAATCAAATCACCATCTCTTTCTCTCCTGCCCTACAACACAAGAAGTCTAGGCACAGGTGTTACACACTCTTAATTTATCACCTACTTGGGCTGGCGATGGTATACTAAATGCCTAGAACCAGTGGTGGGCTGAAGCTCCAAACCCAAGATCTCGAAATCTTCCATTAATGGTGTGCTGGCACATGTGGATGAGCAGGAACAACAACATATTTCATGGGAAGCATATAGTTTGGCCTTTGATTATTCCTAAGATTTGTAACAGTTATATGGAAATTCCGGTTGATGAACAGGTTGCCAAGATTTGAACCATCACCCCGGAGGTCATAGACAAAGCATACCCTTGGGCCTATTTTGACAGATCAGCACAGGAACAAGGTTGTGGTGGCGGCATTATCCTCCATATATTTAAGAAACATTATTTCCATATTTGTATGAGGTTGGGAGATGGCACAAATAACTTTGCAGAGCTCCTTACACTTCATCATCTTTTATATTTTGCTATAAACAAAAGCTGTAGATATTTACAAGTTTATGGGGACTCTGAGATTTTTATTAACTAGTTCAACTGAATTTCTACATGCCATGCATATACACTAAGAACCATATTGGATGATGTTTCGTTTTTAAAATAACATTTTGATCATGTTTCATGTGCTCATATCTACAGGGAGTGCAATTAACCCGCGAACCGGCTTTCAAAAGCAGCAACGCATCATCCTAGAGGGGAATGGTTGATCAGGGAGCACACACTAGAACAGATCTACCATTATTTCCATAGACCATACATGGATCAATAATTGCAGAGGGTTGACAAGCCCTAACGTATCTATCTCTGTTATTTATTTTTTGTCTATAGAACAATAATCACCATGGGTGAAATTTTGAAAAAATTTGAATCTATAAATAATAATGTATATGATCAGATACTATCAACACACCATTCTCTGGGTTTTTTGTATAGATTCCTACAATACAAAATAGTTCTCAAATGACCACGGTCACTTTTCTGCATATGCCTATGGCATTTACAACATGTAATTTTCCTTGATAACGAAAATTATGATACTTTTCCCCGGGAAAAAAAAAAAAATGTTTTGAAATACTTGAAATCTAAAACAAATTCTGAATTTTGGAATAAAATGTTGAATATTTGACCATAAAGAAGAACCACATTCAAATATTTGTGGAAAACCCTCAAAACAGAGCCTTTATTAATATGAAAAAGAAAATGCTTCAACAATATATAGGATAAAATGGCTTTTCCTGCTAATGGACGATTGACTCACTGGTGAGGTGAACAAGTGTTTTGTTGTCCACGAGGGTTCCATTCTCACTTTGATCTAAAGGGATTAGATTGGGTGTATGTCTTGAGCAATTTTGGCAGAATAAATACCCGTCAAGTTCACACCTTATGCCAATGAAACTCTGCTCCATGGTGCATGTCCTGAGCAATTTTGGTAGAATAAATACCCCTCAGAGTTCACAAAATAAATACCCCTAATATTTCACACCTTGCGCCAATAAATACCCCTCAAAATTCACACCTTACACCAATGAAAGTTTGCTCCATGGTGCAGCCACTCTAGGCACATTTCTTTAAGCATTACCCCAAAATGCTTTCCTAGATAGGTTTAGATGTGAATCCATGCCTGTCCAAGAAGAATATGGACACTACACTTGGCCTAGGAATCTGTTTCTCACAAATTACCCACATGAAAACATTCCCAAATATACTTTTTTATCAAGCTTAAGAGCCCATCTAAAGCCTTCAAGCAAGCTCACTTATCTCTTGCATCTGGGATAACCAATTTTACAAAATAAACTTTATTTTGTTAAAATTTCAAATTAATACCACTAATTTTTGTTACACTAAAGCTGCCATTCAGCCTTAAATTTCTTTTTAAACCTAGTTGGCTCTTCTAACTCCAAACTAATTTTTCTTAAATCCATGAAGCCTATAAACATCTGGCATGAATAGTTCAACAACGTGTGAGAATTTGTCAGTAGCACCTTAGAAATAGCAAAGATGGAGATTCTCCCTCTGGCCTGAGGCAAACTTCTAAAGACAATGTTAATGGATTATCACCTTTTATTCAGAATGGGCAAGGCATACGTTAGTCCTAGACTTCTCACAGTCTCTGTTTTATTCCTCTAATAAGTCTCACATGAAGCAACAAATATTTTTCACCTCTTATTAGAGTCCATTCTAAAAGAAATTACACTTGTTGTTATATGTCTTAAAGAAGCCAGTGTGACCAACAGCATGTGAAAAATGGCATTCTGCTAAGACCTTTGCTTTGATTTGGAACTAGGTACAAGGTATACAGGGTATGTCAATAAGTGTAACTCATGTAGGAACTTCTTACACATGTAAGGTGTGAATGTGTGAGAAGTGGTTCAGGACAACTTTTGGTGACGACCTAGTAAAACTGTGAAATAATACCATCTTGTAATTTCACTTAGTAAATAAAAGTGAAATATCAATTTCACTAGATCTCCTAACTCTTAAAAATCTAAATGAAATATTCTAGATATTTTCAGAATATTAGTGATTTGTATTTGATATAATCATAGCTGTACACATAATTGTTGAGAAAAGGTGATTGCTCAGATTAAAGAGATTAGTTGCTAAGATAAGGGAGATTAATTTTCTCAATTAGAGTCAGAGCATAAATAGAACAAGATGAGGGAAGTTGTATGCAAACATTTTTGGACATCAAAAAGACGAGATCATAGAAAGATCAGTTGAGCAGATTCAAAGCATAGGAGAGGAGCCAAGGTCAGATCAGAATCCATATTGAACAGTGTTGTACAACAATTCAGTAAAGTGTGGGTTTGAGTATCCAACAAGGAGATAGAGCAGATCTGAGTGTCCAGGATGTTGAAAACCTCAGATTTGACGTGTCCTTGTAAGTTTCGATCATTAATGATAAGCTGATTTAAAGGATAGAATTATGTGTGTACTTGAAAAGCTATTTTGAGTCCACTGTTTAGGTTTTCCAGTTATATGTGTGACTGTCGCATGTTTAGAATTTTATTCAGTTATTAAAGTAATTCAAGATCTGAGTTATTTGAGAAAGAAACACAGGACAGTTGTCCTCTTGAGTTAGAAAAATTTTACATGGTATAAGAGGATCATCTCTAATTGAGATCCTCAAGGGTTTACAACAATAAATCAACTACCAAAATCAAAGACCAGCAGTTAGAGGGTTTCATTATTGTTGCTTGAAGGACTAGCCACTCTTGCGGGTATATTTTTTTTGTTTTATTTTCATATCTGAAAAGTTTGTAAAATAAATCTCAGAGATGGCAGCATCAACTGTCAGATTTGAGGACAAATTAGATGGTGCCTCCAGATAGGTGTCATCAAAAGCCAAGGTAACATTGTTTGTGAAAGAAAACGATCTCTAAGATATTGTCAAGGATGTTATAATTCATTCTATAGATCTGCATGAATTGGCATCACATAAAAATAAAGAAGTGAAGGCCCAAATTACTTCAGGAAAGGGTCCAAACCCTGCCTCAAGAAAAAATGATGAACTCTGCCTCAGGAAGGTCAAACTACATATACGATTAAAGATGTTTTCATGTACAATTGTTGCAAATGCTGGTGCGGAAGGTTCAATGATTGTTGGGAAATTACTGAGCAAGATAATCTTGACCTTGGCTACGATGCTGAATAAGGTGAATACATTGATAAGGTGAAGGCAGGGATTATTGATCCCCTGAAAGTGATCAGAGCTATTTTGGTTGATGTTGCAGGTGTGTCTTCATTGTTAACCACAACAGAGCGCATCATTGTTGTGATTCTAAAGGATAAGAAGGAAGTCCCAGGTATGAGAGACGATATGGGTGGCATGGACTACTAAAGAGCATATCTAGACCGGTGTGTCTTCTGCGTGGTGTCCTGTTCCGAAAGTAGGGTTAAAGTTCAGGTGTCTGGTGTCCTAGTTTTCAAGGTTAAACTTCGGGTAAATTATTTTGACCGTTGTTATTGTCTCGAGCATTACATTTCCCATTATTGGGAGAAATTGCTTGTGTATTCAATCTAACTTAAAGGAAAATTTGTCGATTGAAGTGCCCTACAGTTCTACCGCCTATATTTTATGCAGGAAAAAAGCGTAATCCTTATCAAGGAGAGACCGGAGAAATGTTTTCCATTTTCACCTACTGGAGATGATAATTTATTCAAAGAGCTAAATTTTGAGAAGAAGAAAAAAATACCTGTTTTAGGTAAAAACCATTGAAGATCGGGCCTTGCAGAAGGAATGGTTGTAACTGCATATCTTGTAAAAATGTCTTATGGTGTGAAAGGGTTATTGCCAGAAGCACCTCACCTATTAATGCTCCACGATACCCCGAGGATATTGGAGTTAATCATCTATTTGTAAGTGTGAACGGTTTGTAAGTGTGAACGGTTTATCTGTTTGCTGAAAAGTGTCCCAAAATGCTTCAACACCAAATTTTTCCAGAGCGGTTGAAATTTGAAAATTTCCCACCAAATTGTTTGAAAAGTGCTCGATCGATTTTGATTTATGTAATAATTAAATAATTTTAATGGGTTAATTAGGATTTATTGATTTAATATTTATTAATTATTTTATTTTGTTTAATTTAATGTGTTAATCAAAATTTATTGATTCAATATATATTAGTTATATATATTAAAAAAAAATATCTTCATAATATATAAATATTTTTTAGTAAAATATATAAATTAAAAAATTGAGATGTATTTTCAAAATTGTTAGACTTTTGAAGGGAAAGAAAGCACTAGCCCAACTTTAAGTGTTTTTATGGGAGTCTCTTGGAGGAAATCATTTATGCTAATATTTATCATTGGATTCAACATAAGTTGGAAGATGAATCAAGCGGTTTGAGAATAGAAATGCACCAATCTAGACCTGTTTTAAACCCTTAAACATCCACCATAATTGAGGCAATGTTGAGAGGATTACGCGCTGAGTTGAATTTACAAAGAGCATTTTCAAGGCTTGAGGTGTAAGTTGGAACAACCATTATAAGTAGAATCTAATGAGCTTATCATGACCTCATTATAAATAGATATGCATTTATTAAATGAGAGCTACCATCTTGGCACATGTTTCTATTTTGAAGAGTTTGTTAGATTGGTTGAAGGAATGCCCCACCTCGAGAGTATGTGGAAAGCACAATTGGTACATTGCATTCTGAGGTCAACAAAACTATTTGGAGAACACTCCCTTATTCTCAACCTCCTAATTATTTGAAGGTGACCTTGGAGAGCATATGAGCTTGTTGATATAGGCTATATGATGAGGGTTTGAAATTATGAATGATAAAGAGTTTGAAAAAATCAGTGCAAAATCTCTTAATTACCTAATGACAAATTTGAATATCAACTTAGAAAAATATATGTTGAAACATATTGCAAGTAGTTTGTAAATGTAGTTTTGCTGCCATTTCTAACCATTATAGAATTACAGTGCCAGAGAGAGGGTCTCAGCGGACACGCACGTGGAAAATACTTATTTATCACATAAACAACATAATCATGGGCTTTGGTATGTCCAAATATGTCTCAACCCTTGTTGGAAATATTGGGGGGGGTGAATTGATACTTCTTACAATTGTTATATTATGTTAGTTAAAAGGTTAAGCCAGAACATAAGAAGTAGAACAAAAATAATGATTTTATTAAATATAGTGAGGACTTTGATTCTCATTTATAAAAATGGGCTCCAACTTGTAATATAAGTTCTTTAATTCTTCGAGGCGCCAACCTTGAATGAGGACAAAAAGCCTCTTAGGCCAATCCAGGCACCAACTTAGTCAATATGAGGACATCAATCCTCTTAGGTTGAAGCCTTTAACTATACTTAAAAAAAAAAACAAACAAACAAACAAACAAACAAAAAAACAAAAAAAAACTCTATCAAAATACTTCAAAATCATTCCTTCAATATGTCTACCATAAAAACCTCTTGTAAAAGCAGGGAAGATTTTACACTCAAGATGCTCATGTCTATTGAACATAGGTTATTTAAAGATGATATATCGTTTATGTCATTTGATAAAGACTTTATACAAATAGTGACATCCCCCAACCCATGTTTGGACAATGACATCCAACCATCATCAAATAATGTGTTCACTACCTCAATTGTCATCTTCTATGCAAAGAATATAGATGACTCGTGTAAGGTACAAAGTGTTTCAAGGACACTTGAAGCCTCTAAGTCATGTGATCAACCATGATGACTAATGCTCTTTTGCCTTCACTAGGTTGGATCAAATACCCACTAGATAAGAGTTCACCATAGACATCTTTGAGATTGTGATACCATATGCATACAATCAACACATAGACATACATATGTTTATTATTTATTGATCTACACACATGTTTACAGTATTCATACTCCATTGCATTTTTACTATGCAGTTGCTTCCTTGCATTATGAGAGCCTTGAAGCTTTTGCTTAACACAATGTGTGATCTTGAATTCTTTTAGGCAAGGGATTATAGTCAACTTCAAGGGATAGTGGATTCCTTGGTGGCAATCTTTTAAGAATGCTTGAACATTTCTCAATAAGACTCATGAGACATGCAACAAGCTCCTCCAACCTCGTAGTAGGGCCCTCCCTCCCCAAGCAACAACCTCCTTTTTCTAGTTCCTTGCCCATCTCTTATTGTGTTTTTGTGCTTTAGTGTCCTTCCATGAATCACTTCCTCCCCCTCGGATCTTAGGGACAACCTAATTTTTCTCCCAAGACTCTCCTTTTCTCTTTCCTCCTTGATGTTCTCCTTCATCACTTCCATCCCTTCTATTCCCCCTTCTCTCCCTATTACTTTTGCTTCCCTGCTACCCTCCTCCTCTTTAGCCTCCCCCCTTGTTATAGTTTATGATGCTCTGCTCGCCTTTTTGTTTCCCCCTTCTTTGACTTGTCGAACATCCCTTTTTTAGACTCGGGTATAGGGTTGGGGCCTCATAGCAATGATCATCTAAATGTCCCCAAGGGAGGGGGGAAATCCTTTTTCCAATGGAACATAAATATGCAAATTTTGAAATTTTCTCCATGAATATATATATATATATATATATCATCTTACACCGTAGGGCTTCAAATGTTGAATCTCTTTCAAAATGAAAGTCGTATCCTTGAATTGCAAGTCCTTGGCCAACCCCCAAAAAAACTTAGCTATAAATAGATTAATCAAGTTCACTACCCTCATATTGTGATTATACAAGAATCAATGGCGGAGGGGGAAAAGGGGATCCAATTACTATAGAATGCTCTCCCTCATTGGGGAAAAATCAGAAACTCTTCACATGGTTTAATTCAAATTGCACAGTGATTAGTGATTTGTGAAAATTTGACCAAATTCATAAATTTGGAGGCAATAATTCAAATTAGTAAATTTGGAGGAAATAATTTAGAATCATTATACTCTCTATTTTGCATAAATAGATTTTATTTTTCTTTTACTCAAATTGTGGAGATATTGTGGTCACACAAGGAAGGTGCAAGAGAATGTAAAATTTTAAAATTTGAATTTTGGAAAAATTATGTGTATTTTTTTATTTATTTTTTGATGTTTTTGACTATTAAAGAGTGCTTTATTTTTTATTTATTTATTTTCAAGCTCATTGTCATTTAAGAAAGGATATGTTTTTAGGAAAGATAAAAAGGAAATGGGTTTGGAAGGTTGTACTCTTTGAGGATTGAATAGTTCTAATGGTCATTCATTGAGAAATGAAAACAAATTTATCACATAAAAAGAAAGTTATTAAAACCCAACCCATTATTCGTTACCTCACCTAATTTTACATCTAATTATTTTAAACTATAATTTGCTCAACACACTGTGTGATCCTAAATTCTTTTAGGCAAGGGATTAGAGTCAACTTCAGGGGATAGTGAATTCCTTGGTGGCAGTCTTTTAAGAAAGCTTGAACATTTCTCAAGAAAACTCATGAGACATGCAACGTATTAAGGGTTACTTCTAATTCATCAATTGCCCTTTCTTTGGCATCAATGACAAACCTCTCAACACTCCACACATTCAAGCGACTCCTCGAATATCATAATCTCGAGCCTCTTTTTCTCCCTTGCGTCATGCACGGAAGAGTGCTCCTGATCTTCAACTTCAATCAATTTTGCTATACACTATCAGACAAGCTCCTCCAACCTCAAAGTAGGGCCCTCCCTCCCCAAGCAACAACCTCCTTTTTTCTAGTTCCTTGTCTATCTCTTATTGTGTTTTTGTGCTTTAGTGTCCTTCCATGAATCAATTTCTCCCCCTTAGATCTTAGGGACAACCTAATTTTTCTCCCAAGACTCTCCTTTGCTATTTCCTCCTTGATGTTCTCCTTCATCCCTTCCCTCCCCTATATTCCCCCTTCCCCCCCTATTACTTTTGTTTCCTTCCTACCCTCCTCCTCTTTAGCCTCCTCCCTTGTTACAGTCTATGATGCTATGCTTTCCTTTTTGTTTCCCCCTTTTTTGACTCATCAAACATTCCTTTTTTAGACTCTGGTAGAGGGTTGGGGCCTCATAGTGATTATCATCTAAATGTCCCCAAGAGAAGGGGAAAATCCTTTTTGTCAATGGAACATAAATATGCAAACTTTGAAATTTGCTTCATATATATATATATATATCATTTTTCCCCTTAGAGCTTCAAGTGTTCCCCCTTACAAATTATCCCTAATATTGAATCTATTTAAGTACCTTACAAACCTCGTATATATAGGAAACTAGAGTAGCTACAAAAGATTCAAAATTATAATAGAGAATCAACCAACCATAAGCCACTTAACAAACAAAAAAAAGAGTACAAAAGAGTTTATCTCTTTAGAGAGATACAAAAATTATCCATAAAAGTAGGTGCAAAGAATATATGAGATGACTCATTAGCCTTGTGTACTTAGCCTTATATAAATCCACATATTCAACCTTCTACATGTTTACTTCTACAAATTCATATTTTTTCAAGTTTTGTTGAACTTCTCTGTGTGCCAAAACTTAGTAAAAGATGATACACAAAAATGCCTCGGTCATGCCTTCCAACTCATCCTTGAGTTCGGTTCTATGCTTCATATATGTCCTCCTCCTATGACCAATATTTGAATCGCGTGGCACATATCAAACTTTCACCTAGTAAGTATGGCTTGTACATATGATAACTCCCCTTATCTAAATATTGGATTATGATGATCACAAGTAGGTAACTTTCTTTATGAAGCCTTTACATGTGTAACTTTATTATGGTAGGACTAGCATACATAGGTAGATCTCTAATATCCTTGTGGATTTTTTATTACAATTACACATGATGATAACTAGAATAACCATGGGGAAATATATACACGTGCAACATACCTACTTTAGGCAATCATAATCCTCATCTTAGCCACATTACTAGATACTCTTCCCAAAATATGTTTGATATCTCCTCCCAATTGTAGTTTTCAACTAAAAGGATCCATCAAAGCTTACCTCAGTTTCACGTTGGCCTTCTCAATTCTAAATGTACAACTACCTTAAAAATGGTGATGTTGAAAAATTGGACCAAAATTATAGGAAAGACTAGTGGCCAAATCCTTCACTTACTTTACCTTCATTTTCCATACCTAACTAATGAGAGCACAAGAACACCTACTTCTCTAGAAGCACCTATAATAATTTCATGGGTTTAGCTAAATACCCTTTGGTTAGTGTTTACACATCAGTCTAGATACTAAAGTGATGTGCCTACAATCATAATCCACTAGGTATATTTTCTCTTAAAAAACTATGCAAATATAGGTGTCCCTTTTATGGCCAAGTTCCACCAAAATGGTTCCTCCTTGGTCTGGTTGCGTGAAGATGAGTGCAAACCAACCTCTTGTCATGGTAATAATCGCCAACAACTAGTCCAATAAATGTCCCCAAATTTCCACAGTCCAATGCTTCAATCACCCAGGGGTATAATTTCGACCACGAACCCTTCCAACAAGCAAAATACTCTCAGTAAATGCATCTTGGGCCATACTGATACCTTCTCTGAATACCAACATACGCCCCTTCTCGTGCACCTTGGTGCGTTTTGTTTTTTTCTTCCCCCCCCCGTTCTCTGTGCATGGTTTATCGGGTGTTGTTCGTCCTCTGCTGACTCATACTCATCCAAATCCGATGCTCTAGTATCCTCAATACCAAGTTCCTGACGAGTGATTCCATCAAAACGTCCTGAAGTGCGAGCCACGGGAGCAGGTCGCTAGCCTTGGGGGTCTGCTCCTCATGAGCATGGTACATTATTCCCAGTATTTATAACGCCATATGTATCAGTCCCATGAACGCTCTTGCATAAGACGCCCCTTGTACATTTTTCGCGAGATCCTGTTGTTCGAGTTCCCAGTACTGTAACTCCGATGGTGATGGGATATTCAGGACCGGTTGAGCCTGGTCGTCCTGTAGTTGAAGAAAGTTCGGATTTACCATCGAGCCCTGGTGGGAAAACCCTAGGGCATTTAGGGAAACCTTCACATCATCCATCTCTGAGGTAAATGCATTCATCTGGACTTTCGGTTCATGGTGTATCGTTGGTGAAACCCCAATTTGGTGTTGATGTGGCCCCTCAACCCAAATTTGGGAAGCCTCCATAGAATGAGAAGAATAATCCATAAGTTCCTCGTCGATACAAAATGATGTTCACATGTACTCCGTTATACTATCCCTATGTGATGCTGTGCACGACACCCTCTGAGAGACATTGGCCCAACTGAACAAAACGTTCACCTCCACCGTTCGATCCCCTTACTAGTTGACCGAGAAAACCTGCGAGACCATAAGCTGCCAAACCACCACAGATAAATATAAACCATGTGCACTGACCCTTGTTGGCTAGCGTTGTGACCATTCCCTCACGTTGTTATCGCTCCCGGGTGCAGGTGAAAACCCATCTTGCACCAGAAAAAACCCTAGGGTTACACTGCCATGGAAATTCCTCTTGGATTCTTCCATATGATCTTCTCTAGACAAATTCCTTATTTCCATTTGATTTCTATTCTATCTGCAATTTCTTATCTAATATTGGAACATCTCCATAGATTAGTTAGCTTTACTAAACCAAACATTTTATTAAAAATAATCATTAATCTTATAACATTACGACTTCACTACACTTTTTAACCACACAACTTATTTTTATGTCACCATAATTCACCTTTAATGTAACATGATTACATTGAAAAATCAACCAAAATCCCCCCAAATAATTTTTCAAGCGTCCTATGATTAATAATTCTTTACCATAAGTAATACCTCCCTATTCAGCCAAAGAAAACGCTTACACATTTCATTTAATGGAATTTAATTCCAATTGAAAAACACAAAATCATTTCATTTAAGTTCCATTCAAGGTTTCACTGCATTTCTGCTTTTCAAATATCAAAATTTTTTCATTTCCCTCGCGTTCCAGGGAGGAAGGTCGCCATATCATCCCATTCTGTTTCTCAAATATCAATTTTTATTCATTTCCCTCACGTTGCAGGGTTTTTCCAGGGAAGAAAGAGGAAGGTCGCGGCCATGTTGTCGCAGGTTTGATTTGATACATTTGGTTGAATACAATAAATTGGATTCTAGGTGCCTCCAATCGTGGTGGTTTCATTCTACGAAGGGATCTGCACAAGGTTCCCCACACTCCTGTGCGATGGCCCATCCCCAAGCCTCCATCACTCTTTGCAACTTTAAAACACTTCTAGACAAGTGCAAGAGGCACTCAAGAGGCTGTATGTACAAGATTTTGCAGAGGAAGATGGAGCCGAAGGTATGGGTTATGTGCCAAAGAAGACGACAAGTGTCTTTCCGACCCTGAAATCAGTGAAAAAATTAAGCAGAAAAGAAAGAAAAAATGCGTTTATTAAGACAAGGAAATAAAATGTCCCAAGACTGTAGGAGGTCACCATCTAGATGCTCTGCCACCGGTGGATTGTGATGATCTAGTCATCCCTATAAATGTCAGAGACACAAAAAAGGCATCGGATTTGCCTGTACCACAGGGTTCCGAGAGTTCCGGAGCAATGAAATCAGATGCCGAGGAAATGGATGTGAGCTGAGACAAGTAGGATCGACGCTCTGTGCCAGAGGAGAGGTTTCCAGAGGATACTAAACCCACTCAAGATGTAGGTAACTACATTTTATTTTTATTGTTTAATTATAAGAATTAATGCAAGAAACTTGTCCATGAGTGACTTCCGTTGGTTTAGGTGATAAGTTTGGATGGTAATATTTCTATCAAAATCGCCAGGTGCTTTCCTGTTATGCCATTGAGGTGGCATGGACAACAGTGATAGTGAAGCCTAGTGGTTGGGTTAAACTCTACTGACCTCACTAGTGAACCAATGCCTTATTGGTGGCTTATGTAGAGATTTTCACTTTTGAAATAAATAATAGCTTGCCATATGTCATTCAATAGAACGGTTTAGGTTGGAGGTCGATATTCCCAAATAAATTTTTTTTAAAACTACGATGGGCAATGAATGGAAGATTAGATCTACTCGACCAATGGACTTCTCTACCCTGTGCTACATACCCATTTGATGACAGGCAACATTGTTCAGATCAATGTCAGTAGAGGTGTGACTAGTATACCTCTTTTCCATTCAGTTCTTGTTCCTATTATCATTTCCATTCTTCTGTTGGGATTACACTTCTACAACACCACCAGTTTTTAAGTGCATGATATCTTCAAGGAGATCGGTGGGTTCAAGTTGCTTATCCGTCAAAATTCTATAGTTACGATTCTAGTTTTGTTTTGTTTCTAGTTATGGTTATGTTTCCTATTTCTAGTGAAGTAGGTTTTGTATCTCCAAAACTAAATTTTATAGTGGTAATGTACGCCGTCACGGAGGTGATTTACGCTTATTATTCGCCAGAAACCTTGAGTCCTATTTCTTGTTCTATTCACCATGTAATCATGTCTCTTGTTTTGTTTACGTTTTACCCTTTTTGGTAAAATAAGTTTGGACTATGGATTGATATTTTAATAATGCCATAACAAATTTCCTATGAATATAAGGCAAAGTAATGCACAGGACTTGAGTAGGTCATGAAATGTTCAAATAGAAAAATCGTCTTTGACGTTGGTGTAGCCGTAATCGTTTTGGGTAAAAATCCAAATGTTTTGATTCGATTTTTCTTAAAATTATGTTATCGAACTTCTTTTTTAAATATTTGACATATATGGAAAAACCTCAGCCTTGCCGAGTAAGTTCATGCAGGTTCTCTACTTTACAATCTATTTTTGCTCGCTTGACCTAATAATATTTTTCTTATAATTATCAAAACCTTAATCTATGTTTTTTAAAAAAGGTTATACCTTACTTCCAGTTTCTAAAAGCGTAGTATGCTGGACATACTGCTGTAAAAGCAAAGATGGGAACATGCCTTTTTTAGTCTATTGTGTGGGTCTTTTTAGCTGTTGCACAACCAGGTTACTCATTATCCAGTTCTCCTTGTTGTCAACTTGTGGCTCTCAGAGATGAAGTCTTCATTGTTTTTGTTGAATCTTGTGTCATAAGTGATCTCCTTAGGGGTCTCAGAGTCTCCTAGCTTGGAGCTCTCACTTCTACTGTGGAATCTTCATTCTCATACCCTCTTACTCCCCCTACTTCCCTGTACATTTGTGTATTCTATATTACTTTTTCTATAACTGTTTTTTGTTTCTAATTTCCATATTTTCCTGTTCTCTTACTTGAGTGAAATATTTGGAATTAGTTAACAATAGACTCTAGCCTAATAAATCTATGCATTTTTACGGAAAGGACTCGCAGAAATAGATTATTAGTTAACAATAGATTGTAGTCTGATAAATCTATGCATTTTTATGGAAAAGACTTGCAGAAATAGATTTATCTGTTTCAGGGTTCTGGTTTTGACATGCAAGTAAAATCATAATTTTATTTATTGTGTATGTATTTTAAAAAGTTATTCTCAAATGTGCTTGTCGCTAAAATTTGGGAAAGTTAGAGGGACAATATGTTTTCTTTTTTGGCAAAAGGATGGATTTAAGGTTGCAATAAATGAAATTGAGATTATATAACATGATTGTTTCATCAGAGCAAGTGACTCTGAGAATCTGGGTATTGTTTTTGGTAAAGATTTGATTTTTAATGCTAGTTAGACCATAAGAGTAATCTAGTTAGACCGTTAGCATACTTTGTAATCATGCTTGATTAATACCTTGACTCTGTAACCATGCTTGATTAATACCTTGATATGTATTATTAGCTCATCATAAAAAAGGGTTAGTAACCTTACCAAAGGATATCTAGGCTAAATAGTGTATGACTTATCTATGTAGTAATGCTTAGATATTTAGAACACTAGCACTACTTGTATTACTTATCTATGTCATAATGCTTATCTATTTAGAACACTAGCATTACCTATGGTTAGTCTAGTAAATCCTGGTTGTTAGTTAAATACACAGTAATAATACGAGCTACCTTGCTAGTGTAGCATGGAGTTAATATCACTCTTGTGGATTAACTTTATCTAATCACACTAGTCTGGGCATTTACAGAGGCATAGTTATCTAACAGCAATTTGAATATGATAAGATATATGTCTTATGTAATTACAGTCCTATCTTCAGGATGATTGATGGTCTTGTGCATGTGTAAGAGTCTATTTTTCAATTATTCTTGTTGAGCTTAATCAGTCTTGTTACTCGCACTAAGCTCAAGTGATTTACTCATGATACATAAAATTAAGTCTAGCTAGAATTATAGGCATGGCTTAGTCTATTACATTGCAGTAAGTGATATAAGGAAAAGTACAACGTAGTGAGTGATATAAGGCAAAGTATATGGTGCTACATTAAGGAATTTCACATGAAGTTCTCAGATCACTTCTGCGTGTAATCTCGGAACTGTATTATTATGCTGAGGGAAAAAACTCATATTTTGGAGGAGGACTTAAATTGTTTTGATTTGAGAAGAGAGATAGAAATGGAATTAGGGTGGGGATTAATGGGAGGAAAAGGAAGATTTTATTAAATTCTAATGATTTTAAGCAAATGTATATCTTATTGCAGAGAAGCCAGAGAATGTGCTTACCATGTGGAATACGACTTCGAAGGCATCCACCACAGAAAAGAGGCCAACTAGCCCTTTTACTCTCAATGCATTTTAAGCCCTAAAAACATTTTCCCATTTTCCTTAAAGTATTTTTGTTAGGTACTTGTTACTGTGATTTTCTCATATAGCTGGATCCCATTTTACCATAACCCTTTAAATTCTCGTGGTAATATGATTGCTTTTTTCTTCCATCCGATTTGTCTCAAGTGCAAGATTCAAAAAAAGTTTTCAATCTTAATCAATTATTGAGAATGCTGACATCTAAATATAATGTAGTTCATTGTTTTTAATTAACACATGTCAAATCAACAACAGAAGTCCTATTGCCCAACAGGATTTTATGGCTTGATTGACAAAATATAATAAAATGGAATAAAATAGAGTACTTCCTCCAAAATTTGTGACCTGACTCAACTAGTAGCTAGCAAGGACGTTTTTACTTTGCAAAATTGGAAAGTGTTCAAGGTTGTAAGTTAAGATATGTATCAAGTGCTCTATATATAAACTGCACACTCTAGGTATAATTGCTAGTCAAATATTATAGCCAGTAGTAAATACGATGGTATCGTTAACTTGTACAGGTTGCTTAATATTTATCCCCATACCATAAAAACAAATGTGTGATTTGTTTAACTCATGAGTGAAAATTATTTCGATAGAACAACAAGGCTGCGATGCAACGGCATACTTGCTCAATAAATAATTTATTTGCTTAATAGATTATAGATGTTCTATACAATAAACCTATGTGAATATGGTCACGTTATTAAACCAGACAAATCGGCTCAGAATAATTCGGTATTCAAAAGAAAGATCATTTTCTTATAAGTTCAAACATGTCCAAACTAGCCATCATTTTTACTCACTGAAATTTTCTGACACAGTCAAAGCCATTACATCCCTTAACATTTATTTACAAGCTCTGCCAGTGGATCATGTTTAGATTTTGTGAACAACACAACTTTCTCAAGCTACTTTTTAATGCCCACATACATATATATATACCTCAAGGGTAGTTTAATGCCCACGTACACATATATATACCTCAAGGGTAGTTTAATGCCCACATACATATATATAGTTCAAAGGTAGTTTAGGACTAACTAATCAGTTCATTTCTAAAATAAAAATCTTGAAAAAAAGCCCTGGGAAAGATATACTACAGGTAAGATAGGAAAATCATGGAAATAACTAGCATTGATGATCGTGTATACAAATAGGTATTGTTTTCACAAGAGTTTTTTTCATTCCTCAAATTGTGCTTGGGCCAGAAAACAAAGTTTCGATGTAAATGTAGATGAGAACCTTCCTTTCTGAGAGCAAACCCGTATATTAAAGATATGAGTAAGAGGAAAATAGTTGCATATAGTTGAACAGTGAAGCAGTAATAAAACATTGACCCCCAGCCCCTGCAAGGCTTTTACAACAGTAATATTTGAATGCTTAAATGGCTTGCACCTCCCATTTGTTCTTGGCCATTGAAAACATTATTGTTATACTGAAAAAAATGACTTTAATGCTACTTCACATTACTCACTCAAGGTTTATAAATTATCTATAAGATCTCTGCAATTGCCCAGGTATGTTTTACATAAATTGCAAATTTATTATACACACTGTGCAATGGGCTTTACACTGTTAATATGTAGTGTAGAATCCAGAAATTGCAAATTTATTATACAAACTGTGCAATGGGCTTTACATTGTTAATATGTAGTGTAATTTATTATACAAACTGTGCAATGAGCTTTACATTGTTAATATGTAGTGTAGAATCGAGAATAAGCAAATTACCTTGCCTCATTAGTGGAAGTCCAGAAGGAGTGATAAAATTTTGCTCTATTGTACTTAGTATCTGAAACAAAAAAACCAACCAAAAGAAAAGAGTGTATACAGACATGAATCATATCCTCTTCCTGAGAGAAACTAAGGCAGCAATAACCTCAGTACGTGATAGCACTGAGCTCTTCGGCATCCTTTATTAGGAGGTATCCTATGACAAATAATTTCATACCAACTTCATTTTGCCAGAAGTGAAAAAAAGAATTGATGAAACTGACCTCAAGCATACTTGCATTGAAGCTTCTAGATTGTGGATCAAAGCTGAAATCTGAATACAGTCCCAAACCCCTGAAAGCATGAAACCAAGCACCGAAAAACCCCAAGAAGACCTGCACACTAAACTTTTTATGTGACTTATTGATCTGATATAAACTTTCAATTGTTCTAAGATTCTATATTCAATATGGATAACTTGGAAAATGCTACTTTTCTTTCATGATTTTATACCAGGCAATGAATTATGACTGAATTCGAATATTTTGTGCTAACTTTTGGTATTTTTCTAGACTTTTGTCTTAGTAGTAGTTATGATCATAGAGGAGGTTGTCTAATATTGTCCATGTATTCATGATTGAATTCTAACATATTTTGCTCACTTTGGAGATATTTAAGTCATGGTTTTTGCAGTTCTGATGTTAGAGTAGCCTGCCTAACCCTACTCGTTGCAGTTAGGGGAATTTTGTTTAAAGTGGAATACCTTTATCAGATCATGGGCTTCTTTATGCATAGAGTATAAAATACCCAGTTGGTCATTGAATAGAGATCAAATATAAACATAGCTTGTGATTTTGGCTTTTGTCCTGTTTTGATTGGGCAGATTTTGTTTTAGTACTAATCCTGATTTTAGAACAGGCTCTCTCTTCACCCTAATTATGTATTTATTAGCGCAGACAAAAGAAGTAAGAAACCTATATCAGATCATAAGTGTTCTTTAGTTCATAGTTAAAAGGAATTTAAAGTTTAGTTGCATCCTTCTTAAAAGGAATTTAAAGTTTAGTTTCATCCTTCTGTATTAGAAAATTTGGAACAACAATAAGAAAAAGCACTCTCCTCTAATTTAACGCTTACCTATGCTACAAATATAAGACCTATAAAAACCCTAATCCTAGATGCCTTAAACCAACTCAGAAAAGTGCCTTGTGTCTGTCAAAGATCAGATTGATGTTAAAAACATGCAAAAAGATAGGTTGAATATAGGCACTCAAGTTCAACTCAAGAACAAGTGCACTTGTTTTATTGAAAGCACCAACAAAGGATCTAAAACGAAGTCCCCCGGCTAATAAAATGATAAGGAACTCTGGTTCAAATACTGGTGGATAATTATTGTAATTGTCCTCCAAAGATTCTTCTTTGCCTGCAGAGACCCTTCAATTATTTCACTCAATCAAAACTCTGCACAAACCATAGGTTAGCACCTGTTTATAATTGGTACTCTAGTGCTTAAAATATTTGAATAGTATGCCCATCTCTTTCCATTAGATGGAAAAGGAAAATATGATAAAGTTCAAACATAAGCAATACTCTTTTCTTGATATATCAATTAATTATGTTCTTAAACTGGAAAAAATATTTTCTTGATATATCAATTAATTAGGTTCCTAAACTGGAAAAAATAGATCGGTTTTATTTAAAAGATAACTAGAGAAGCACACTATCCACCTACGAGACAATTAGATTATTAAATACTAAATAGCAGAAAAAAAATGTCCTCTAAATGTCGGGCCAATGTTTGTACACATGTTCTGCCTCAATACATGCATTATACTAGCAGCAACAACAGCATACTCACACTGACACAATAATTTGACCAGCAACATATAGACATTACCGGGCTTCTGATCAGTATAATGATGATAAATACTCTTGGCAACTTATGACTAAAACAACAGTATAACTTTCTGTCTCAAAACCTACAGCAAACACTCAGATTTCTCAACCATACAAGTACATACTTTTTTCTTTTTACCTAGCAAACATACTCTAACCTCAGCAGCATACATGTTCACAATTTGGCCCACACATTTCTTTTATGTTACAGGGATTACAAGGGCGCTACAACAATCATGCAAAATATGTATAGAACGTCAATAGTTCATAAAAATATATCTGCCCCTGGGATCACTCTTCTGACAATAGACCAAAGCTACTCGACCAAGAGATCTTCTACAATATAACCCTTTGACTTGTAGCAGTTGGACAAGCAACTTCATGCCAAATAATACAGAGAAGTCACAGCTTCAGAGATAGATCACCAAACTGATGAATATATGACATAGTACACAGCTTGATGTCAAACTATTCTCCAAGAGAGGGTCTCAGCCACTCAGGCTATAGTATTCTCAACAAGTGTTTCTAACTCCTTCACCAAGTGATCTCAGTCTCTGGTATCCGGAAAATAAATTTCTGAATTTATGTTAGAGTTTTTAGTGATGCCTTTGGTCAAACAATTTGGCCACGCACTGCTGTAGATTCCTTTTCACAAATTTAAATTTATATAACACACATAGTGATCAATACATGACAACATTATCTGATTCTCATTAAGCCCAGAAATTTACGAAAGGATGATATATGTATAAGCAGTGAAGACGAAGAGAAAGAACAGTGATGTTAAGAATTTTTGAAATTACACAGTTCTGGGATCTATATTACAGTTGAGTTTGCACAGTGAAAGGAACAATGGAATCTGATTGGAGCCTTGTGAAGTGCCTTTGATGAAAGGCTCAACCCTCTTATTTTGTATCAGAGTAACCAGTTTTACAAATTGTTTAAATTAAATGTTTTTTAACTAAATAAATTATATATAAGAGAGCCTTCTAAGTTATATAAGTTTGAGTTTTTTAATTGAATTGTGTACAAATGTTAATATCTTTAAAGTTTTGAAATTTCAATAGTGATTTTAGTAATTTTTTTTAAAATAAATAAATTTTAATATTTAATAAAAATAATGAAATTAATATAAGTTAGACAAAATTATTATTAATCTAAAAAAAATAGATTTAAAATTTAATATAAATGATATATTTAATTATAAATTATTTAACCAGTCTAATTTATCAATATATTTTAAATTAAAAGAAATATAAAGCTGAATTATAAATGATTTAATAACTTTCTATATTAATACAATGTGAATTTCAGCTATTTAAATCATTTAACATATTAGCCTAAATCATTTATCAATTATTGAGAGAGGTCAAATCTTTTGAAGTGAAAACCTCTTTTTTTAGTGCAAAACCTGAAGAAATGTTTGCATGCCAAAAAATTTGATCCCTCTCAGCATTTAATAAATTTAGAATTAAGATGGATCTAGACTGGTTCTAATTAGTGTACCATGTCATTGCTAAACAAGTATTTAATCTTATTTATAAATGAACAAGTATTAGGCTTACCAATCTAGTTCCAAAATGACAATGGTATGTTTACAACATTTGATTGAGTGATTACACTTGTGACTCAATTACAAGGTAATATTCAACTATGAAAGACATAATTCCACTAGGAGGGTATGCTACTATTTGGTTCACTTTCCATATACTTCATGATAATTGTTCTTTTTGTGCAAGGTGTTGGTTTTCATTATTACCTTGATTATAAACAACATAGATAATAAATCATAAGACTAGTTCAACATATACCATTAGTGAATTTTAGGGTTAGCATTGAATATAGTAGTAATACGTAAGCATATCTTGTATGCTTCTCATAGTACAATGGTATTTTCCTTAAAGTAAATTTTGTGATTATGTTGGAGTCCTCAACAATAACTACAGCCCTTTGCACAATGTCCTTGAGGAACTTGACTCCTTGATACATTGTTAATGCTTCCGCTTGTTATTAGTTGCTTGTCCCTATTTTCAGGAAAATTTTAATTTATAGGGACCTCTTCCACTTAGCAAAACACAATGCAAGGTCTTGATCTCCATTGAATCCATTCCCTCTAGTTCCATAGTGTTGGCATAAAGAATTTTAGCTCCTGGCTGCTCTTTGGGTATCCCTAAAATTTGTATACCTTGGCTTATTGCAGTGATAAATCAGACAAGTGTATAATGTGATTTCAAGGACACCTTATCTCATTTGCAGTGAACATTTCTACCAACTCCATGCAGAGGACCCTCTTTTCAATATGTTTTCAATTCTATGTTTTGAATTTTTTTTAATTGGAAATGTAAAATCATAAATTTAATTAATTATATGTTTTAATTTTATTTTATTTTTAAATTAAAAATATAAATCATAAATTTAAATGGTTCAATTTACATTATAATGCACTTAATATTTATAATATGGGTAGCCCTTTCCAAATTTATACTTCTCATTATATATTAAATATTATCCATTAAAATGAAAATAAATATCTACAAATTTTAATAATAATAAAGAATTTGGTATGTTAATATTTTTTTATTATTAATTTTAAAGTTATAAATTACAATTTTTGAAATTATATTACATTTTTCATGTATTATTGTATATAATATTTATAAAATTAAATAAAATAACCATATATTTAAATAAAAATTATTATTATCAATTTTATGGTTTGAAATTTTTCCAAAATAAAAATATAAAATTATAATTTTAAATGGTTCAAATTTCATTGTAATTCACTTGATATTTATAATATTTATGGGCTTTTCCAAGTTTATGTTTTTTACTTCATATTAAATATGATTGATTAAGACAAAAATAAATATCTACAAATTTAAATAATTGCATGGAGAGACTTTAGTCCAACATGAATGATTACATGGTAGACTTTAGACCAAAGTGAATGAGATATTCTAAGGTTATGTAATGTTATTTAAACTCGTTAATTTAGTCAAATTACATAAATATAAACTAAAATAAAATAAGAATTGTAATTATTAATAATTAAACCATTTTATGTCCATCTTAACTCTAGATTTAGATAGCCTACAAAGGGATCAAATGTCTCAAGGTGCAAGCTTTTCCTCTAGATCCATCTTAACTCTAGATTTAGTGAGCATAGAGAGGGAATTTTTTTTCTTCATGATAATGTTAGAGTTTGTTCTATTTGCATATTTTGGGAAATCTTACAAAGACTGAGGATTTCACACTAGTGAGAGAGAAAAATTAATTGATGTGGTTATAAACATGTATATGCATCTCCTAGATGGGGAGGAGCATGTGGAGGGATATGGAGGTGAGCATGAGATTGTTTTGTATGAAAAATCCATCACAACTTGTTAGATTTCTCACTCTACAATGTTTTTATGTGCTAAAAGGAAATCTAACACATGTTAGATTTTCTTTTACATTGCAACGTTGTTAATCTAGCACACATTAGACTTATTTAGTCCTAAAATGTTGTTATATTCTTGTGTTTGTGCTAGAAGGAAATATAGCATGTGTTAGATTTCTCTCAAATTTAAATATGCTTGTGTTTGTGTTGGAAGAAAATTTAACACAAGCTAGATTTCTTATACTCTACCATGTTGTTGTTGGCAACATGCGTGTATTTGTGATAGACATAAATCTAGTATTTGCTAGATTTCTTACTCAAAAATGTTTCTATGTGCTCGAGTTTGCGCTAAAAAGAAATCTAACACATGTTAGATTTTATTTTACATTGTAATATTGTTAATCTAGCACACATTAAACCTATTTAGTCCTACAATGTTGTTATGTTCTTGTGTTTGTGCTCGAAGAAAATATAGCATGTGTTAGATTTCTTTCAAATTTAAATGTGCTTGTGTTTGGGTTGGAAGAAAATTTAACACAAGCTAGATTTCTTACACTCTACAATGTTGTTGTTGGCAACGTGCTTGTACTTGTGGTAGACATAAATCTAGCACTTGCTAGATTTCTCACTCTACAATGTTTCTATGTGATCAAGTTTGCGCTAAAAGGAAATCTAACACATGTTAGATTTTCTTTTACATTGCAATGTTGTTAATATAGCACACATTAGACTTATTTAGTCCTAAAATGTTGTTATGTTCTTGTGTTTGTGCTAGAAGGAAATATAACATGTGTTAAATTTCTTTCAAATTTAAATTTGCTTGGGTTTGTGATGGAAGAAAATTTAACACAAGCTAGATTTCTTATACTCTACAATGTTGTTGTTGGCAATGTGCTTGTATTTGTGGTAGACAAAAATCTAACACTTGCTAGATTTCTCAATCTACAATGTTTCTATGTGCTTGACTTTGCGCTAAAAGGAAATCTAACACATGTTAGATTTTCTTTTACATTGCAATGTTGTTATAGCACACATTAGACTTATTTAGTCCTAAAATGTTGTTATGTTCTTGTGTTTGTGCTAGAAGGAAATATAACATGTGTTAAATTTCTTTCAAATTTAAATTTGCTTGGGTTTGTGTTGGAAGAAAATTGAACACAAGCTAGATTTCTTATACTCTACAATGTTGTTGTTGGCAACGTGCTTGTATTTGTGGTAGACATAAATCTAGCACTTTCTAGATTTCTCACTCTACAATGTTTCTATTTGATCGAGTTTGTGCTAAAAGGAAATCTAACACATGTTAGATTTTCTTTTACATTGCAATGTTGTTAATATAGCACACATTAGACTTATTTAGTCCTAAAATGTTGTTATGTTCTTGTGTTTGTGCTTGAAGGAAATATAACATGTGTTAAATTTCTTTCAAATTTAAATTTGCTTGGGTTTGTGTTGGAAGAAAATTGAACACAAGCTAGATTTCTTATACTCTACAATGTTGTTGTCGGCAACGTGCTTGTATTTGTGGTAGACAAAAATCTAGCAGTTGTTAGATTTCTCAATCTACAATGTTTCTGTGTGCTTGACTTTGCATTAAAAGGAAATCTAACACATGTTAGATTTTCTTTTACATTGCAATGTTGTTAAACTAGCACACATTAGACTTATTTAGTCCTAAAATGTTGTTATGTTCTTGTGTTTGTGCTAGAAGGAAATATAGCATGTGTTAGATTTCTTTCAAATTTAAATGTGCTTGTTTTTGTGTTGGAAGAAAATTTTAGACAAGTTAGATTTCTTATACTCTACAATGTTGTTGTTGGCAACGTGTTGTATTTGTGGTAGACATATATCTAGCACTT
>APFE030901092.1:0-41513 GCA_000404065.3 Pinus taeda | reverse complement strand
GGAAAACCAAAGCGGGCTGCACATTAAAGTTTTGAGAACTGATAGAGGAGGAGAGTATATCTCCAAGGAATTCCTAAGATTTTGCAGAGAAAATGGAATTCATAAACAATTTACAGCAAGGTACACCCCACAGCCAAATGGAGTTGCTGAAAGGAAGAACAGGACCATCATGGATATGGCGAGAAGCATGTTGAAGGCAAAGCATTTGCCAAATGACTATTGGGCTGAAGCTGTAAATTGTGCAGCGTATATTATAAACAGGTGTCCTACAAAAGCAGTGATGAATAGAGTGCCAGAAGAAGCATGGAGTGGGAGAAAGCAAGGAGTCACCCACATGAGAGTTTTTGGATGTGTGGCATATGCACACATTCCAGATCAGCTAAGGAGGAAGTTCGACAGCAAAGGGGAGAAATGTATCTTCATTGGATACAGTGAAGAATCCAAAGCATACAGGTTGTATATCCCATCCACCAAGAAGTTTTTCATCAGCAAAGATGTTCAATTCATTGAATAGGAAGCTTGGGATGGAAGCATAGAGAAAACAATGAATGTTAAAAACTGTTTGTCTCATGATGAAGATGATGAAGAGGTGGCTGAAACACATCCCCAAACAACAGCGCCAACACAAGGACAGCAAGGAACACCATTGAGGATAAATGAGAGTGCTTCTCCAAGCACACCACAAGGAGGAAATTCAAGTGCATCTTCAAGCGCTTGCACACCAAGTGAAAGAGGTAAGAAGTTCAGAAATTTAAGTGACATTTATAATGAAGGAATGAATTCCTTATTTGCCTTGTATTGTCATGTTGATGATCCTATTCATTTCGAGGAAGCAATCAAAGATAAGAAATGGATAGAAGCTATGGATGAAGAGATGAATTCCATAGAGAGAAACAAAACATGGGATTTGGTTGAGCTACCAAAAGGTAAAGAAGTTATTGGAGTGAAATGGGTTTATAAGACCAAGAGCAATGCTGAAGGCAAGATAGAAAGGCACAAGGCAAGGCTGGTTGTCAAAGGCTACAAGCAGCAGTATGAAAGAGATTATGAGGAGACTTTCGCACCGGTTGCAAGAATGGAAACCGTGAGAGCAGTGCTGTCCATAGCAGCACAAAACAAATGGAAAGTCTACCAAATGGACGTGAAGTCAGCATTCCTAAATGGAGTGTTAAAGGAAGAGGTTTATGTTGAACAGCCTCTAGGCTATGAGAAGAAAGGTGAAGAGCACAAAGTGTGCAAATTGAAGAAAGCTTTTTATGGGCTGAAGCAAGCGCCAAGAGCATGGTACAACAGAATAGATTCATATCTATTAGATAATTAATTCGACAAGTGTGAAGGAGAACCCACCGTCTACATCAAAGAAAAAGATGGTAAAATTTTAATTTTTGTCTTATATGTTGATGATGTTATTTTCACAGGTAATGATGATGAGCTCATTAAGAATTTTAAATCAGTCATGAAAGAGGAATTTGAAATGACTGACATGGGTTCCTTAAGATACTTCTTAGGCATATAAGTAGATCAAAATGAAAAAGGAATTTTTATCTCACAGGCAAGATATGTAAATCAAGTATTGAGCAGATTTAACATGCAAGAATGCAAGGCAACGATCACTCCCACAGTAATGGGATTAAAACTCAGCAGAGAGGACAGCAGCAAGGATTTTGATCCTAGTTTGTACAAGAGTATTGTAGGCAGCTTTATGTATTTAACAGCGACTAGGCTTGACATTATGTATGCTGTTAGTTTAATTTCCAGATTCATGGAGAAGCCAAAGGAGGCACATTGGCAGACAACAAAAAGAATTTTGAGGTATGTCAAAGGTACCAAAATGTTTGGAATTTTATATAATGTCTCAGAACATTCAGATTTGGTTGGATACACAGATAGTGATTGGGCTGGAAGTGTTGATGATCAGAAAAGCACTTCCGGTTATGTTTTTCATATGGGTTCAGGAGCCATTTCATGGGCTTCTAAGAAGCAGTCCGTTGTAGCATTGTCTATAGCAGAGGCTGAATATGTGGCAGCTACAGCAGCAACATGTCAAGCAGTTTGGATGAGAATGATGTTGAGGAGCTTAGGCTAAGAGAAGGCAAAAGCGACAGTGATTTTTTGTGACAATAGCTCAGCTACTGCAATGTCAAAGAATTCAGTGTTTCATAAAAGAACGAAACACATTGATACAAGGTTTCACTACATCAGAGAATTGGTGAACAATGGAGAAATTGTCCTAGAACATTGCAGGACTCAAGAACAGGTTGCAGACATCTTGACAAAGCCACTGGATCAGAAAAGCTTTGAATTTTTAAGGAAGTGTCTAGGTATGACCGAATGCCCAACAGTTGAAATTAAAGGGGAGTGTTGAATATGTAATTTCAACGCAGTCGTACCAACGCCCAAAACCACCGCAGTAAAACCACAAACCCGCCGTGAGCTTCTCAGACCGCTCTTGCGTGAAGGCAATTTTCGTACACAAGAGACCCGAGAAAATATAGTGTTGACACGTGGCTCTCCCCATACTTCACCATCTTTGACAATCTCGGGAGGTAAAGTTCGGTTAAAAAGGCTCACCTGATATCGTTTTGGACCGTTCAATTTCTTGAGGGTAGATCAACGGTTGACGGACAACATCAGACTTGCAGCAAATGAATTTTTGACATTGCATAAAGTTTTTGGGTTGACCGCCAGCGAAATATAAAGGAAATTTAAATGGGTTCGTAAAGTTTTGGTAACAGCTTTTAATTTTAATGTTTTTATTTCCTACGGAGGTATGACAAATTTATAATAGGTATCGGCAATGCCATATTATTCACGGGTGTAAGTGTTGTTTTAGTGAACAAGTAAAACACATTGTAATGTTTTTTTTGTGAATGGTATTTTTGGAATGAGAATGGTATTTTCGGAATGAAACCCACAACAGTGCGAGTAGGAAAAACAGGGAAGCAATGCCAGTAAGAAAAACAGGGGAAGCATGTATCAGTGAAAACCATGAAATCTTTCACACAGCAGTGAAAATGGTAATGTAAGTTTTTGGTGAATGCGTAATTTCCACACAGTAGTGTGTTGATTTTTTTATTTTTACAGTAGTAAATCCATGTAAATTTATTTTTATAGCAGTAAATGAAGATTTTACACAGCAGAGTAAAAGTCATTTTGTAAAAGAGACAGAGTTTTACTAAATGTTTTTTTTGGTTGAATCACTCTCAGCATAGAGGATGAATATGTATCAGTGATTTTTGTTTTAATGAATAGAAATCCTTTTATGGTGGTGCAATACTCTCTTCTCAGAAAAAAAAAATTTCAAGCTTCCTTGTGCACAAAAGATCCTATGGAGTAAAGGAAACAGAGCATTGACTCTGTGTGTTTTATTTTTGTGTTTTTGCAATGTTACCAGAAAAATCCCCAACAGTAATAAGGAAATAAAAAATAAGGAATGAAAGATGCGGAGGAGAGAGTTTCTCTTCTTAATGTAATATTAAAAATGAGTTTAATAATATTATTTAAGAAACAGGAATATTAAATTATTGGGTGGACAGATGTGCCAGGTGGTTAGAATAAGATTTCTATTCGGTGACGCATTTAATTCGAACATTAAATTATTGGGGGGATAGATGTGCCAGGTGGTTAGAATAGGATTTCTATTCGGTGACGCATTTAATTCCAATCATCAGCTAGGTGAGACATCTATCTATGCAAGTGTCTTAATTCAGTTTCACTTAATCTAATTCTCTTGAATTCAATTCAGTATCACGTTAATGTCTCCCATATAATTTTATTTAACTGATTTGAGAAAATAAACTCTCTTCACATTTTTTTTTTAATTTCCCTAATAAACCTAAAGGACTGAAATAATGATAATTTAAGAGGGATATGGAAAGGCTTACCTGGATTGTTATAACATAAAATACTTTATTTCCACTTGTAAATATGGTAACCTTAATAACGTCCATGCTTTATACCTCAAACATGTCAAGATACTTTGACAGAGGAGTATATTTTTTGTAGGTCAATATTGTAATCGAATAATGGTCTCCCATTGTTCCTATGGTAACGTCAGGACTAAACACATCCAGGTTTTCTCCAGTGGTATCCCTCTGATCTACAGGTTCTTCACTATTGAGGATGCGTGACTTTCGACTCTGTCCATTTTCATCTCAGGGTTTGTAACACGTTCTGAACTTGTTCGACAGGCGAAAGGCCAAGAGCACTGATGATCTATCTGTTCATAGAAAAAGTAAATAAAATCAGTAAGCCAAACTTTTGTATATCATTCGAATACTTGAGAAAGGAAAATACGTTGGCATATAGTTACCTTTCCTGTGGGGACTTCTGCTCTTAGAGCGGAAAATAACAGTGACAAGTAAATGCCCTTATATGCTATTCCCATTTTGTCCAGTTTTCTTAAACTCCGAATTCGTCTCATCCATCTCTGTCGAATGCGAGAGAGAACACCAGATGGTTTCATTTGCATCAGATACCAATTCACGCACGAAGATAAGAAGAGACCTTTGTCCAGCCGCTCAATTACTGGACTTGAGGGTAGATGCTTTGCAGTCATCGGAAGAAGATTGTGAACTCTTTATTCACCTTTGCCTTTAATACCACAATATATATTCAAGAAGTCCTAAAAGTTAATATAATCATAAAAACTCAAAAATCCAAAAAATGGAAGTCGTAAAGCTTAACATAATCATATAAATAAATTTGGGGGTAAATGTTTTAATAATGGGAATCTTTATATTATTTCCCAGATTCTGGGAATATCTTAGAATTCGACCCTCAAGATAGAAGTGAAATTACCGTCAGAGTTTTACATATTTCCAAAATATATCATCCATATAAGTTCAACCGATAATAATAACGAAAACATTTGTGTGTAATTTAATCAAAAGTTAAATACAAAATTGGAAACAAATTTAATTGAAAATTAACTGTAAAAACTATTTTTGAAGCCTTGGTTCCTGAAAAGGGAAAATTTTAAATCAATCAAGTTGCATAAATTATAAGATATAACAAGATATTTAATGATTAAGTTTGATATTTTTAATATGTAAATAAGTTTTATTAAAATATAGTGAATCAAAACCATAAATTATTATTAGTACAGGTCCAAAAAAATCATGATTCCTATATAACATTTTTATAATATAATTAATTTCAGTTTAAATTTAGCTAAACTTAATTACTACTAATATTGAATTTTACTATCTACCTAATAAGATAATTATTGATAATAATTATTAATAATAAACATATTTGTAGACTCAAAAGGATTGAAAAAAAAAAGGTGTGGGAATATTCACTGAATAGTGACATTAGTAGTTAAGGTAGGTAATTTAGTCTAATAAAGAGCGACCGAATTCCCCGACAGAAGATTTCCCTCCATTTTTTCCTCATTTTAACAAATCCTAGTAATTCAATTCATCCCATAGGGAACGACCGAACGAATTCCAAATATAAGATTATGAAGTCAAAGCGTAGCAGATAGATATCAAACTTGAAAAAACTCCACGATTTCGTAAATCGGTTTGTTGGCCACTTCCTCTCCAGTGAACACACTAAACCCTAGATGGGAAGAGGTGTGGCCTTAGCATAACCTTTTAAGCGACGACAAACTTTAGAATGGATTGATCGTCGTAACAAATCCCAGATTACCTGTATCTATGCTCATAAATATAACATCCTCGTCTGGATGAATTACACGAAATGAAACGAAGAATTAGCTCTAATTACTACTGCGAGATTCCATAGAACTTACCCTTTTTTAAAGGGTCTTTAGCCGAGCAGAGACAAAGGGGAATCTGTACCACTGAGCCTCCTGGTATGTGCCGTTGATGTGGGTTCGGTTCTCTGATGGGGCTTCAAAAATTTAATGAAAAGTCCCAACAGCACAGCAGTATATCCTGTCTTTGGAACGCAAATGGGGTATTCTCTGAAGCAATGGCGTGTGGGAATTATTTAATAAGGTTAATGACGGCAAGATCTAAGGAGCTTTAATAAGATTAATGACGGCAAGAGCTAAGGAGCTTGCCATTTGGCATTAAATGCCTGGCTACATGTGCCTCCAATAGCTATTTAACACACATCATTATTTTTTATTTATCTATCACCGCACGGGCATGTTAAACATCTATTGGGGCGCATGTAGCCCGCCATTTAATGTCCAATGGTATAATGGTTAGCTCTTGCCATTAATGACACCTGTGAAAATTATTTAATAAGATTAGTAAGGAATCAAAGAAGTGGATCATGTATGGTAGATCCATGATCTTCTTCTCATGGGATTGAGTCCACCTTGCCCTTAAAGTGATGTTGTCAACTCATCCCACAAATTTGCCACGAGCATAATTCAGTAATTTTTTCCTGAGAATTTAGTTAAAAAATCATAGTTACACGGTACCACTCCGAGGCATTGGACAGCACGTGCCCGAGACACGCCGATATCAAAAAAATAAAATTGTACCAATTAACATGCAAAAACATGCGGGTTGAATTTCTTCTCCGAGCATACAGTTGGAAGGATCCATTGTATCCGCCCAGACACAGATGACCCTGTGATGGAATTCAAAAATTCAGATAAAATAGCATATAGCAAACTCTAATAAAATTCTATATTATGAATCAAGGAAATTACACACATATTTATACAAACAAAAGTCTCAAGATAGGAATTCTATCTTAGATATACAGTAGTGTGGTTGAGAGATTCTCTCAACCACACACTAAACTAGGAGAAACTATATTCTAGCTAATTCCTATTATGTAGGAACAAACTCCTCAAATGGAGAATTACAATCATAGACAAGTAGGAATTAATTATTTCTAACTCCCCCCCTTAATGACTACTTTTCATGCTAGTGATTCACAAAGTCTGGTTGTTGTTAAACATAACAAAGAATATGTCGACGTCCATATAAAAGAGCAACTATCCATCGGAATATGTGGGTACCAATCACTGCAACCGCTAGTCCTGTAGGATTTCGTTTGCATACATGATTCTATCGACCATTATCACTGCATATATGTACCTACAAATCCACCACCATCGGGCAAATTGCATGTGCAGAACTTCCAAAAACAAAGAGAGATTAGCGCCTTTCTAAGCCAAATATTGATGTCCAAATAACAATCGCAAACAGTGGTTCAATGCAACTATCAGATAGAAAAGTGCGCAGACCCTCTTATGCTCAAACACACAATTATCTGAGACAGTGAGCCAGGTGTTACTGTAGTCCACCTGCTCCTACAAGCACAAAGCTCCCATGTACACGTTAGCCACTCAGACAATATGCCACCACCGGGCAAGTCCGATCTGCCACCACCAGGCAAACCCGAAACTTAAATGTGCCACCTCCGAGAAAATCCTGTAGCCACTAAGGCTCTATGGATGGTTTCTCGCTCACCACCAACCAGCCAAAAAGGCAATCCATTATAAAGATGTTTTAAGATCACCACGAACTTTCAAATACCTTTAAAAGGCTTACATTTCATTCAACATTTTGGAGTTTCTCGGTACATACAATGACAATTACAACAACTAGACTTGCTTATAACATATTAGGGAGTCTATTCCACAAACCACATTAACTTAAACAAGCATCTACTTTTTTGTCCACCATAAACATTGTCACTGCTCCTTTATCTCATCTTTTCACAGTTCACATTTTGGGCATCTTTGTCAAATAAATTCTTGGAACTCCATGAACCTGTCATTTGTTAGAATTGCCAATTCTAACAAAATAACTTCATATTGAGGTGGCTAATCTCAATATGTATATAAATTTAAATTCCAAAAAAAATACTTCTCCAAAAAAAACGTTTACTCAAGTATGCACAAAAAACATGCTTCTCCCTTCAAATCGAACACAAAGTTTCTCTCCTCCTTGAACAAAGAATGCAAAAAAAAATCACTCGAACTTTCTGATCACCATACGTCGACCCACTCCAGCGACAAATCCGACCAACACACAAGTGATCCACTCACCCTGCGATGTGCAGTCTACTGGCCTTGCTACGACGATCGATCGATCTGCTACCACACTGCTCGAATCTCACTCTCCAATTGGCAGACACATTACAGCTACCAATCTTGGAGGTTCTACTGGTATAAACACCACGACTTGCAGCAATCAAATGTGCAATGCACCAAGAACCTCTAGGGATCTCACTCTCTTACGTTGCACCACACACCAACAACTCAAACTTGCTTGATAGAAGCACGCAGATCTCCACAGATCTGCACAATCTGGAGGCACAATCCATGCACCACATTCCTCGCAGCACTAACAGAAATAGTGAGAGAGCCTCTACTCTTCCATTATATAGATCCACACTCCCTAGAGTCTAGTACAAGCAGCTCAAGCACGCTATTAATTTACAGAGGTAGCCGGCCATTCAAGCACAAGGAATATCTTCTTGGCACTTGCATAATTTCTCCAGAGCGCACCACTCCCTCAAGAAGTCCATTAGCCCATTCATTAGAGAAGGGGCCCTCGAGATCGAGCCTCTTTTTCACTACCAAAAACTGCTGCAAATTCACTGTCTTCTCCCTAATCCCTGGAACAAATGACCCCCAGACTTTTCCCAGTGCAAAGTTCCCCCATGCTTTTTGATCAGCAACTGCTTAATCTCTTGATAAACATCCATGTTCCATGTCAAAATGTAGCTCTACTGAGATCGATGCTAAATGATCTCAAATGTCACAACATCCTCCACGGGACCCAAATAAGCTGCCTCCAATTTCTTGATTGTACGCATTACGATTCCAGAGCCTTCGAGCCCACAGAGAGCCTCGGGATTTAGAGCTTTGATCTTCTTGATGTCTAGGATGGCCTCTGGAGCTCGCGAGAGGGGTACTCTGATTTCCAGATTGAACGTCAATCTTCCACGCGCTCGACGATCCCAGGAGTAGATGGTCTTGTTCTTATCTATGATCTGGGTGGGCGTGCAGCTCGACTAATTCTCCTACTTCTGATGATAGTCTTAAGTAATTGTTCTTTCTTCAAACACGAGCATTGGTCCATACTTTGCTAGTTTTACAGGTCTTTCACCATTACAGGATCCACAACCTCGATCAAGAAGCTCATAGATCTGCAGACTCATAGATCTTCCACCGGTTGCCCTCAGTGTTGATCGACCTCACCAGCACGCAACATAAAAAAACTACCTCCATAGATCTGCCAACAGTCCGGCACACCATTGATTCGCTTCAGTCTCACAGTCTCCACCTCCATTGCTTCAGCACTTGGCCTCCCAGGAATCTCCACAACATGGATTCGGATTCACCACAGCGACAGTACCGAGGCTTCCGTGAAAGCTGCATCCAAAACAACTTTGTCCTCCGCTGCAATTCGAGGAACCTCAAAATCTGTTCAGGACCAGCTAACTTTTTGTCCCGAAAAACAAGAAGACCTATGAAACTATCATCGCAGAGTGGGTATAGAGTGGAAGCGAGCTAGAAACTGTTTTCCGGAAACCACTGTAGCTTCCCAATGTCACCCAGCAGCTAGCCTTTGGTCGCCTGGTAGAATAAATCCACTTAGATTCAAAAACAAGAATCTACAGCCAACCTACCACTTCAACCACAATGCCAAGCAAACAGGAATGCTATGACTGCTGCCACACTTACTCAACCTCCCTCGTGAAGGAACCACCGGCAACCCTCATGCTGATCCACTACAGGAAGATCTCATCTGCCACGATCCACTGCTCCACATCCGCCAATCGATCCATGCAGGGGTGCTATCTCTCCGACCAAGTGAATAGCTCTAGTAATATAACAAACAAAACTCACAAAATTGAAACACGCACACTCTGCTACACCAGGAATAAAGATTCGCACAACCTTTGAGCAGTGATTCAGCCTTCATAATTTGCCTCCTCAAGTAGAAAATTGACGGCAATTGGCATGTACTACCACAGATCAACCTCAATCAAGCAACAACTACAATACACCCAGTCAAACGATGGGCGCGAGCACTGGCACCGCTATTGGAATACACCTCTGCCTAGGCTCTAGCAAGAACTTCAAGAACTCCGCTTCTCTGCAGCAACACAGACAAAATAAGATTTATATGATAGCGGAAACACTCTCCACACTTCACCAAACTCTGCACCATCGCATCTCACAATTTCAATTCAACATGAATCACATCCTGCATGAGATCACAGAATGCTTATGATTCAACATCTTTAACGAGCTCATAGTGATCGCTATCGTGCATGATTGGCATAATATCCATGGCTAACGAAAATGTCGATGAACCTTCAGCAAACATTGCTCCATTCGTTATTATTTCTTTTCAGTTTCGTCCACACGGAAAAGAAAAAAAAAGTCTCGCATCCTTCAGCCCAAATGCCCTTGTCCTCTATTTCTCTACCCACACCTCCTCGCAGCACTCTGGCTCAGATCTAGCCACAGTTACAGGATTCACGCCTCTTCAAAGCCACAGATGATTGTTCTTAGGTCAAATTCCCACACAGATCAGCGAGCCTCAACACCTACGCTCTGATCTATAGCAAAAAGATAGGAAAACATCCGCTACGCAGATCCACACTTTCTAATCTGCACCGTCACCAACGTTGTCACCCGCATACGTGGGCATGAACAACACACTCCAACTCACATTCTTGGATTGTTGCGGGCTGGGGGCACAAACATCTCTCTCCACACTTCTACACTGCCAATATATCACTTTCGGGCTCTATGAGCAAACATAGATCTATTTCATGTCGAGTTCACCACACCGCCACTGTGCTTTCCAGGGAGCTGGTTACCAATGCCACCTCCCTGTTGTATAATCAATGATGGACAAACTCAAAAAGTTGATTGGCAAACCAAGCTCTTTATTTTCTCGCCGAGGAGGGGGCAAGGCCACAAGGGGCCAGGCCCTTGAGGGCTTTGATACCAAGATAAAATAGCACACAACAAACTCTAATCAAATTCTATATTATGAATCAAGGAAATTACAGACATATTTATACAAACAAAAGTCTCAAGATAGGAATTCTATCTTAGACGTACAATACTGTGGTTGAGAGATTCTCTCAACCACACAGTAAACTAGGAGAAACTATATTCTAGCTAATTCCTATTATGTAGGAACAAACTCCTCAAATGGAGAATTACAACCATAAACAAGTAGGAATTAATTATTTCTAACTAATTCCGCCTCCCCATCATCATGCATCGTCATCAATCACCGTAATCAATCTTCTTGAAAGATGGTCATCGGTCGTTTATTTTAAATGTGCAAAAATTTTGCCTCATCGTCATCAATGGGCAGTCTGGTTTTCAAATTCAAACCGCTCACCGATCAAATTATGTTTCCTATTTAGCATTTTGTTCGTGTACATTAAAAAAAAAACAATAATCAACATTCGACGGTAAACATGCCTTAATATTGCGCTTAAACCATAGTTACCAAGTTTGAATTCAAATTTTATTTGATAGAATAAAAATTTGAATGAAATAATTCAATTCGCAAAAAATTTAATAATAGACATTATAAAACCTTTTTTTAATAATCTTTTCTCAATTTATTTTGAATTATGAATAATTTTTTTTTTAAATGATATAACAATTTTAGAGATAAAATTATCTAAAAAAATTACTATTCATCTTTTCTCTGCAAAAAATCAATCCTTGCATATATAAAAACTAATTACTTAAAATTAAGTTATTTCATACATTTCGGTTTAGAAGATTGAAAAAAGAAAATTTTTCTAATATCAATTTTACTTTCTATTTTGTTCTTCTTTTTAACTTTTTATTTTCCTTCTTTATATGCCATACAAACTCTCTTTATTTCTATTCATAGATCTTTTAACAAAGAAAGAATAACCTACTTTCACTTATTTTCTATTTTATTTTCTAAGTTGAGGATTGAAGAAACAGATTTTTTCTAATTTCACTGATATTTTCAATTCTTGTTTTCTTTTTTCTGTTGGTTATTTTTCTTCTTTCTCCATATATGCCATCCCGCTTCTGTCTCTCTTTACAAAGCATAACTAATGAATAATCTTTCTCTCAGTAGTTTTACTTACCCACATATGTCATTTTGTGATGAAATATTTATTCAATGAAACTTGGTTGGGAATTTCTATTGATTGCAACTACATTTGTACCATATCTGATGTGTTGGCTAAACATCGATGATGAACCTAGATTGAGTTACAAAGTGACGGCCACATCCTGTCTCACTTTGCTTCCATCATTCGGTCCCTTACTTGTTGGGAGGAAAACCTTGCGACTGAAACCCTCTCAATTGGTACTGCTTTGGTATTTGAATTTGTATTATTTACATCGATTTATTTATTTATTATTATACTCCTCATAAAGAGTTACAGAGATTACCACCATCTTCTATCCAAATGTACACATAATAGTTCATTTGACATTGAAATGGATGACTGTTTACTAACCTTAACTCCTTTTCAGATTTTCCATATTTGTTCAGAATGCATCCTTCGCCCAGAGCATTAACAAACTGCATTAACCCCACGATTAACCTTTAATGCAATGAATTGGATTGAATTTTTGTGAACAGTACGGCGGATGAACCGACGAATTCCGTACTGTTTGCCCTAATTCCACCGAACTTGGTAACTATGGCTTAAACCACCATAGTTCATGTCAATGTGAATATAAACCTATCAAGTTTAAATAAAATTTCTAAAATTTTGATTTAACTGTCGCCCATGAGCGGAATGCTAAAGTCAATGGTTGTATCGACAAATCCGATACATATGGGCAAGGTCAAATCCAAAAACACAACCTCAGCCATGTCCAAGGGAATATTCCCAGAAGACTTAATATCAGGTCTCAGAGAAGCCCTCTATCACTATATTTATCGCTACATAGCTTTTTGGTCAAATCATCTCTTTTCCAAAGAAAAGGATTTGTTTTAGTTTTTTTAATAAATTATCTCGTTTCCAAAGAAAAGGTTTTGTTTAGATGGAAGGATCAAGGGTATATGGAAAACACAACTTCCTCTTCTATAACATGGGAACAAATTACATATTTTTCCAAACAGAAAGATTTTGTTAAAATGGAAGGGTCTCTCGTATATGGAAACCATGACTTTCTCTTCTATAACGTGGGAACAAATTATCGTTTTACCAAAGACAATGATTTTGTTGAGATGTAAGAGTAACTCGTATATAGAAAACACAATTTCCTCTTATATAACCATGATGGCTTCACTAGGGCAGCAATACCATACCACTGCATTCATATTGCGGGATATTTATTGAAGAAAACATGACATAATATATTGAACATATAATACGGAGTCAAGGGTATTTATATTGACAAGTATAAAAATTGGAGTTAAAAGTTAATGAAAAAATATAAAGAGGTATAAAAAATGTTAATGAAAAATTACATACCTACAATATCTAGTGAAAGTAGGGATTTTTAAATTTAGGAAGGTATATTAGGTTTGTATTTGTAGGGGGGTAATAATATGATTTTTAGAGGTATTTTCGAATATGTAGTCAAATTAAGTGTATCTTTTAGTATACCACAAAAACATGTGTTATGTTAGAGGTCTATTAGGTGAAGCCCCCATGTCAATAACATCGGTATGGTCATGTGCTACGCTTGGGATGGGCTTTTTTTCCATATATATGGACATGTAAAAAACTATGTGATAGCATAGGCCAAAAAAAAGAAGGAAGAAATTGTCTAATAAATCATCTCAATGCCAATTTTAGGAATATCTTAGAATCTAATTGTAAAGAGGTCAACTGTTTGAGCCCGTCGTGGATGTCAATTTTTTGAACACCATGTGAGTGTTGCAATTTGCGCCCTCCAGTATCAGCCTACTAGCCACTACTATGAAACATAAGCCCTTGCTTGCCATGATAATGTCCATGTACATAGGCTCCATGTAGGTTTTAACCATGTACATAAATTACCTGTAAACAAATTCTTAAAACAAAAATGTATACAATGGTGAGAACATAAAACAAATATACATATGGATTTTCACCCAGATCCGAAAACTGAGACTACCAAATTTATTTTTAATTATATTCCTTTCAATGTTGCATATAATAATAATAATAATATTTATTTTTAAGGTCACAACCAAGCCAGACACCAAATTGGTGTATGAGACCCCCTTGTTTGTAGGACGGGCTTTATTTTCCATATATATGGACACGGAACAAGCTATGTGATAGCATAGGCCAAAAAAAAGAAGGAAGAAATTGTCTAATAAATCATCTCAATGCCAATTTTAAGAATATCTTAGAATCTAATTGTAAAGAGGTAAATTGTTTGAGCCCCTCCTGGATGTCAATTTTTTGAGCCCCTTGTGAGTGTTGCAATTTGAACCCTCCACTATCAACCTACTAGCCACTGCTGTGAAACATAAGTCCTTGTTCGCCATGATAATGTCCATGTACATAGGCTCCATGTAGGTTTTAACCATCTACATAAATTACCTGCAAACAAATTCTTAAAACAAAAATATATACAATGGCGAGAACATAAAACAAATATACACATGGATTTTTCTGCGGATCCTAAAACTGAGACTACCAGATTGATTTTTAATTATATTCCTTTCAATGTTACATATAATAATAATAATAATAATAATAATAATATCTATTTTTAAGGTCACAGCCAAGCCAGACACCAAATTGGTGTATGAGACCCCCTTGTTTGTAGGACATGCTTTATTTTCCATATATCTGGAGACGGAACAAGCTATGTGATAGCATAGGCCAAAAAAAGAAGGAAGAAATTGTCTAATAAATCATCTCAATGCCAATTTTAAGAATATCTTAGAATCTAATTGTAAAGAGGTCAATTGTTTGAGCCCCTCCTGGATGTCAATTTTTTGAGCCCCTTGTGAGTGTTGCAATTTTCACCCTCCACTATCAGCCTACTAGCCACTGCTGTGAAACATAAGCCCTTGTTGGCCATGATAATGTCCATGTACATAGGCTCCATGTAGGTTTTAACCACGCACATAAATTACCTGCAAACAAATTCTTAAAACAAAAATATATACAATGGCGAGAACATAAAACAAATATACACATGGATTTTTTTGCGGATCCCAAAGCTCAGACTACTAGGTTGATTTTTAATTATATTCCTTTCAATGTTACATATAATAATAATAATAATAATAATATCTATTTTTAAGGTCACAGCCAAGCCAGACACCAAATTGGTGTACGAGACCCCCTTGTTTGTAGGACAAGGGACCCATCTCCACGCAACAATTTGACTGCTAAGTCTATGTAGGCATACATACTCTAACCCCCTCTAGTTTTGAACCTTTGACCTCTTAGGAGGAAACACATGCTCTTAACCATTACGCCCACTCAAGCTATATACATATATATACATGTTGAAGCATTCATAAAGCCCAATCCACTAACCATGGATTATAACATAACCGTAGTTTCCTTTACGAGATCTACAAAATACCATGGATAGAAAACCATCATGCCCAAAACCATGTCTAAAACACATGCACAAAACCATGGGTAGGTTCACCCACCATCATTGGGCCTGCCTCCCATCCCTGGGTCTGCCCAACTATTATTGCATCTGCATAAAATAAATAAATTCTGGGGGTGTTGTCTTCGACCCCGTGCATGGAGACTATCGCCCCCTAGCAAACCCCTCGACAAGGGGGGATTCTATTCCCCTGTGACCCCCCGCCCCCATGTGCCCAACACCACATACAACACATCGATCTAATCGCGGACATAATATAACACACCCAACACTCCATGCTTGGTGCTTTATTCTAGGTCTCTATATTTGAAATCACATTCTCATGTAAACCTAGTACAAAATTGAACCATGAGGGTGTTGTCCTCAAGGACGAAGAAGAGACGAATGGAATCCTAGAATCGAATGTACTCAAAATAATGGAGAAATGAAGGATAATTCTAGATGTATTATTATTAGTTGTTTGTTTTGATTTTAATGTCTCATTTCATTCCAACTTGTGAGGTTTATATAGGTTGTAGTTCCAATTTATTAGGCGATAACTTTATCTTCTCAACTGATTCTAAACCCTATTTATGTATGTGATTTCTTAATGTATGTTTCAGGTTGTGAATGAAAAGAGGTAGTCTCACGTTGAACTTGTCACACCTTAGTTGTATACCATTTATTCTTCATACATCGTCTTTGTCATTTTACAGTTTTGGTATAAGAGCCAGCACTCGTGCCCGTGTGGCTCAGCGAGAACTATTGTGATTTGGATTTTTTGAATACGACATACGTTCTATCTAGAAGTTTGTGAAGGGTATTTTAAAAGTTTCTAGTAGAAGGGTGGAAAATTCTGTTGAATCCTTTCATAACATAATTGTTCAGGGCTCTAGAGTTGTGAAGAACGTTCACATGATTTCTTTAGCAGCTTGCGAAGACAATTGATGAAGCAAATGAATAGAAATTTTTGGTGTGGTTTTGTGTGCCTTTTATGGTTGACCCACATCCTATGTATGAAGCAAGAACCTACCTTAGTTTAAACCGTAGTTGAGTTTGATTTGATGTGCACTATTTTGAGCTAGTGAAAGAATATTTTTGCAACATTGAGGAGTGAGCCAACATGGAAGAGATGATTGGTAAATGATTGGTGTGGCTACCGATTGGTGATTGGTCAATCGATTAATAAGTGATCAGTTTGGCTACTCGGAGCCACTTCAGCATGCGTTGAGGATCGTGTGAGCAAGTAGTTTCCGCTGCATATACATCACGATTGTCTATTGACAACTCTTTTCCATTATTGGAGTTGTTGCAACAGTTTTTGGCCATAAACAAATTTTCATTATTTCAAAGGAGGCAAAGACCTTTGGGTGATCCAGTGTTGTATGGGACTTGTCACACTTGATCTATGACCCCTCTTTGTGTGGATAATAATTGTGCTGAGGGTGCTTTATTAGTGTGTAAGTTTGGTACATTTGTTGTTTGTTAATAAATCTTTGTAGAAAAGTGGTATTCGAAATTTCTGGTTGTGAATATTTTCTTAGAATAAGTTGAATATAATGATATAATGTTGGAAAATTTCCTTTCAAAATGTCTAATCTTCTGGCAGAAGCCTATTTAAATGAGGTTAATAAATTGGATGGTTCTAATTATTTAAATTACAAATTTAAGTTGCAAACTTTAATGGAAGGCTATGGCATATGGTTGATAGCAAGTGGAGATGATGCAAAGCCAAATGCAATAATAGGTGCAACAACAACATCAATTCAAGATAGGGAGAAGTGGAAGAATAAGGAAAAGTTATTGTTAAGGATGTCTGTAAAATATAGTACCATTCTCCATATTTGTAAATTCAAGACATATAATGAAACATGGAATACACTTAAGGATTTGTATGAGTCTAAAAATACAGATCTTGTCCTCTCTTTGAAAACAAAGCTTCTTTACATTAAGATGAAAGAAATGAAACTATTACTAATTTTATATCAAGAATTAAAGATTCAAAATATAAGTTGGGAGACATAGGACAATAAGTATCCAGTATGATCTTGTAACGATCACTTAAATGGAATGTTAGAGGAATACCATATGTTCATTATAGGTCTTGTAGCGAGGGAGAAAGCTCCCACTTTTGATGTATTGGAAAGTATATTGATTTTATAGGAAGAGAGGAAAAAAATTTAAAGCCTCAAAATTTTGATGCCAAAGAGAAAAAAATCATTCAAGCGAAAGACATGTGAAGGAAACAAAGGAGGAAATCCATCACAAGGAAGGTCATCATTTGGAAAACCTTCTTACACCAAGCCTCAATAAGGCATGATATCTCCAAAGGTTGATTCTAGAATGAAATCTTATTATTGTGGCAAGCTTAGGAATTACTATAGAGATTGTTATAAAGGAAAGTATGATGAATCAAAGAATAGAAGTACAAGGAATACATGTCACTTTGCAGAGGGAGGTGAACCTATGAATCATGATTTTATGAATCTTAAATTATTTATTTCAAATGTGGGATTTTTGCTCAAACTTGTGATGTAAATGCATGGTTCATAGGATCTAGAGATTCTATTCGCATGTCATGCAATAAACATTGGTTTGAAAACATTCATGAAACCAACAACAGTGCAAACATTTATCTTAAGCATGATCATTTAAGATGGATTGAAAGGTATGGTTATGTTCTTGCAACATTACCTAATGGCAGTGTTAGACATATTCATAATGTAATGTGTTGGCCAATTTTCTTCACCTATCGAACGACCAAAAAATACTTCGGCTCTAGGAATTTTCCCCTATGCTCTATTCAGGATCTTCCTCCGTCCTGCTCTTAGATGATTATCTCACAATGACACGAGACATAAATAAATAATAACGTTTTCCTCCTATGACAACAAACTCATCTGGGGAAAAACATATGAAAAAATGAATACTTGAATGCAGCATGGTGAAATGAATTTATTGTTTATGAATCAACAAAATCTACTACAACGAATTTTTCCTTCGCTGCAACTTCTATCTCTTTAATTGTTTCTCCTATTGCTTAAATGGCCATGAATATGCGCTTGGGTGTTTCTCATCATGTTTCTCGAGGTTCTGAATAAAAAGGAATGGCTTCTTTTCATTGCTTAATTTTATTATTCTCAACTAAGTCACGTGAGGAAAAAAATTATGAAAAAAAAAAAATACATACACCAATGGCATTTGGCAAAATGAGTTTTTTTGTGTTGTTATAGGTTTTCAATATTAAGGTAATTCGCTTGCATCACTTAATTTTATTATTGTAAATTTATTATTAATGAGTAATATAAATTATGTCTTTTAATTTATAAGTATTTAATATTATAGTTATAATTTTGTAATGTAAATACTTTTTATATGTTTTTATCTTATTTTGGTAGTCTAGTAAGGGGTAGTGATAAGGTATTTGGTAAAGAAAAGGACAATTATGATCCACAAAGAGATTTACAAGAAAAATCATAGAATATATTCTCGAGATTTTTTCCACTTGAAATGTTCATTAAAAAAAATTGTTTTTGTAGTCTAGAAAAAGATTGTGATAAGGTATTTGGTAAAAGGAAGGACAATTATAATCTACAAAGTAATTGTAGACTTACAAGAAAAAACATAGAATATATTCTCCAAATTTTCTAGAGGTGAAATGCTCATTCAAAAAATTGTTTTCCTCTTTCATTCAAGTTGTTTAGGAAAATGATGATGCACTTCTAGATGTTCTGTTAGCATCAGTTGCTATTGAAGTTATGTTTTGTTATCATTTGTTGCTCTTGAAATCATTCAAAAAATCATTTACCTCCTTGGATTCAATTTGTCTAGACAAAGGCTGATGCACTTCTAGATGATGATGCTCTTGAATGTCGAAGTTTCCATTGCAACAATTGCTAGTGATTTATTTACCATAACTCTTTTATAAATATAGTATTCGGCCCATAGGCTTCACCTAAAGAAAACCTCTTTTTTGAGTTTTCATAAATAAGAGGATTATGGAGTAACTATAAAAAGAGGTTTTATTTACTTACCATACCTATTTTGTTAGTATTAAACATTCAATTTATATTGTGTTTATATCTAATAATAATTAGACTAATTTAAATAGAGAAGACAATAAATTAAAAATTTTAAATGTTAAACATTACATTTACCTTTATATTCATGTTTATATATTTAAGTGAGATCTCTCCATACTTGGCTTTAGCACTTATAAATCTAATGAAAAAACATAAAATAACAATAACTAGCATTTGCACCAAATGTTGCAAAGGAAACGCCGTAAGGCATAAATTGAAGAACATGAATACAACAAAAGAATACTTTGATAAAGAATAAAAAGATATTGAACGCTTAAATCAATGCCCCATTCACTGGAACCACTTAGTGAACATATTTAGCAACATTAGGATTATACACAATGATCAAGAAATTTCCCATATACAAACAACACCTTCTGTCACATCCACATTTTAACAAATGCCTTGGAACGTGATTAGAATCTCCCATTTTTCCTTTTTCATTATGTAGATAAATCTTCCATATTGTTACTTTCATCATAAATATTGTTAGTTCATTGTTGTGAAGTGTTAGTGTGTTAAATTCAATGCTATAAGTTCGACAAGTGAAAAACATTCCTCAATTAGCACAATATGCATTTTTTTCTCACCCTGTATTTTTCAATCAAAGAGCACAAGTAACAGATTAACATGTATTTTCCCTTCATTATTTTCATCATAGAGTCAAGAAATCTACGCCTTATATATAAAGTAACAAAAACATTTTGAAATAAGTTTAATATTTCAAGCCAGTGTGTAACCTATAAAGTAACAAAAACTTTTTGAAATAAATTTAATATTTTAAGAAATTGACTAACCTAACATAATAATTGAAAAATTCTCAAAGATGAATTATACTCCATGATAAAAAAAACCAACATTGGAGCCCATACTTTCACTAAAACCAAAAGAAACACAACCAGTAGTTAAAAATAAATTCAAGTAATAATAATAAAACAAAAATAATAAACATTAAAGTATAAAATGGTATTTCCAACACACAGGTATAAATATACATGCTCTACGTCCATTGTTACATTAAATGGGTGTAGAGAAAATTAGTAGAGAACCCAAAATTGTATTTCTAATTAGAAGAGGGGTGGAGAAATGCTTTATATGCGGGTTGTTGTCATTCTAATGAAACCCTTGCATTTGTTGTTTTCCAAAAAGAAAAAAACAATACCATTGCTATTCCATTAAGAAATCAAATGATACAATAGTAAATGAGGACAGAACATTGCTATTCCATTAAGAAATCAAATGATACAACAGTAAATGAGGACAGAAATTGCCCCAAAAAAAAATAATCTTCACACATGAATCTTAATAGAAACCCCCAAGACCCTGTGGAACCAACAATAGTATTTCTTTCTATAAAAATTGAATGTCCCAAAAAAAATGAGCTAGATTATGTCCTCTCGTGAATAGGATTTGCCAAAAAATAAAACAACTTCACATAGGAATCTTAAAAATTGAATATCCAAAAAAAATTGAGTTAGATTATGTCCGCTGGTGAATAGGAATTGCCAAAAAATAAAACAACTTCACACAGGAATCTTAATAGAAACAGCCAACACCCTATGGAGCCAACAATAGTATTTCTTTTGACAAAATTAACTGTCCAAAAAAAATAGACCTAGATTATGTCCGCTAGTGAATAGGAAGATTGCCTCTTTCAACCAGATTTGTAGACTGCCATTTTTCAAAGAAAGTAATTCCAAAAGCGAAGGTGAGAGTTTTTTTTGGATAAAGAGCATTCCGGATCCTGTAAATACCTTGGAAGGAAAGTGGGTGGAACGTTTCTTTTATTGCCAATAACCTATCCTGCTAGTACCATAAATTGAGAATCCGTAAAGAACACTTGCGAGTTAGCCACTTTATAATGCACATAGAGCGACTTTATAATGTACATAGAGCCCCCATAGGATTGCAGATATTCTTTGCAAATGGAATATATTTTTTTTTAACTGAAGTCAAGGAGAGTCCAACATTCTATAAGTTCAGCTTTGGTATTTGTTCATTGTTCTAGATTAACCCATATTTGAAAGGATTTACAATCAAGTAATTTGATAAATTGAGTATCCATAAATAACACTTGCCAGTCAACCACTTTATAATGCACATAGAGCGACTTTATAATGTACATAGAGCCCCCATAGGTTTGTAGATATTCTTTGCAAATGGAATATGTTTTTTTTAAGTGAAGTCAAGGAGAGTCCAACATTTTATAAGTTCAGCTTTGGTATTTGTTCCTTGTTCTAGATTAACCCATACTTGAAAGGGATTACAATCAAGTAATTTGATGAGAGCATTTTCAGGGTACACACCTCCTTGAGGCTCCATCAATGAACCTTATTGGAGCTAGTAAGGGAAAGCTATATAAACAGGCAAAAGAGGTTGGTCTCGGCCTAAAATACTCCTTGAAGAAACAGATAATTCTAGGAACTACTACTTCCAAGTTCAACATTCTCCACAAACCCCAAGAAATAAAGATGGGAAGTCTTATGACTGCCCATATAAAAGTCACGGGAAAAATTTTTCAAAGGAATTAATGTATGTTGATACATGTAGGTCAAGAATCTAAATAGTGCTTTGCTAAAAAAAATTGGACACGGAGTAATGAACAAAAAGATGATTAATTGTTTCTACATCAAATTTGTAAAGACAATAGATATGGAAATCCAAAAAACTATTTTTTCATCATATTATCCCAGGTAAGGATTCTATTCTCCAACAAGAGCCATCCAAAACATCTCAATTTTTGTGAAAGATTCCAGTTCTATAATTTTTATGCCAATGGATGCTAAACTCATGGGGAGAAAAAACTAATGAGTTATAAACTTCTATGGTTGTAACTTGGCCATTAATAATGTTTTCCCTCCAAAAAAGGGAATTCTCTCCTTCCTTCAAGAAATACCATTTACATAAAGACAACTGATAAAATTATCTCATTCTAAAACAATACTTCCAAAGAGGCCAAGGTCACCAGCATTCAACCAATACCCATTTGAATAAATATGCTGTTCAAGATTTTTGATATGGCTGAACAAATAAATGCCTTTAGAATTCAGTATATTAATCAATATTTTGTTCAAGATTTTTGATATGGCTCAACAAATAAATGCCTTTAGAATTAAGTATATTAATCAGTTGAATCAAGACTTTGACAAGAAAATTTATAGAAAATAAATAGATACAATTATAAGTCAAACAACCAAAAATAGAGTCCCAAAGAGTTCAACATAAAACAGAGTCTCACATAATTCAAGATATTACAGAAATCTTATGGAGTTCTTTCTCACAAGAGTATTTGAACTATTACAAAGCTTTATTGAAGATGTTTCTTCTAGGAAAACAGATTCCTAGAATTACTTCAGTTGAATCTAGAGTTTGACATGCAAATCTGTAGAAAATAAATAAATACAAATGCAAGTAAAAGCATTGAAAATCCTGTTTCAGAGTGACTGAGGCCTGCAATCTCCAATTCCAGGTATTCTTGACTTGGATTTGTATCAAGGGTTGCAAGAAAGATAGAGATGTTTTTTTCAAGATAGCATGAATATCTAGCCTAAATTTATCCTGAATTTTGTTATATGTGTTTTATTGTTTGGATACCTAGTATCCTTTCTTTAACAACACAAAATAATTAAGTTTAGGGCATTATGCTCTATTATATGTTTTGCACAGGTATCTATGAAACAAAATGAAGAGGAAATATTAGATCTGGGAAGAAAGTATGAATCTATGGGAGGTCAACGCATGAAACATGAAAATTGTTAAATAAAGCAATTGAATAACATGTTAACCATAGATTTTAAATCTTTTGTTGAGTTGTCTATGTTGCAAATAAATGGAAATGGTATTCTATTTAAATTTTCATAGTTAACTAATTAAGAGTTTTCTTATCAAATTTGTAATATTTAATCTTTTCTAAATCCTAAGTTTATTTAGAAATCCCATCAATTTTGTTATAGATTACTCAATTTCTCTTCCTCCATCCTAAGGGTTCAAAACTTTATCCTTAATTTTTTAAGCTTCACATTCTTAAATTTTTAATTATCCTCGTATTCTAAATCCAATATAGCCTAGGCTTTCTTTGCACCAAATGCTCAACTTACCTTAGGAATACTTCAATCATCATTTGAATTCTAGATCCAATACTTGGCCCAATCTCCTCTTTTACCTATACTAAATGTTGATTTCTTTAGGCATTATTCATAGATTGCAAAACAATTTGACTAGGCTCAAATATTACCTTCTCCATTACTGCCCAAAATTCTTAGAGTTCAAGGAAGGTATTTGTCTTTATAAAAAAGATCTCATAGCCCTTGCCACTAATAACTAGTCCCTATGTTCACCCCAAAATACTTGTAGAACCCATTTAAATCAAAGAAAAGAGATATTCCAATAGAATGAGTATCTATTTATTTACTGAAAATGTCAATCTTAACTATTTTATGCATAGAAACTGATGTTAATATGGCCTTACCAAATACCCTCCACCTCGATACTTCACCTCTAAGCCCAATCATCAAAAAACATATTTTACTAAAACCATGAAAATCCACTTCTAATTAAACTTTATAAAAAAGAGCTAACTATTATATAACTTGACAAAGCTAAAGATTAATTGTTCTACAATTTAGAGAGGTTGAAGGTCATGGTTTTTTTGTGTGGTCAATGTTCGGGAGATCTCATTGATTTCAAAAACACACCCAACTATGATTGGGGAGGAGTATGCTAGTGATAAGCGTGGGACTAGGACAGCAACACACAATCATCGTATGACTTCCAAAGTTTATGACTACATCCCACTCAGAGGTTAGGAGTGAGATCTTGACTTACTCGTATAACAGGAATCTCAACATAATAAAAGGGCTTAATTGAGTGTGCTAACCTAACTTCAAAGCATCCGGGACAAAATTCTTATGATGTGAATGCCTTTTTGACTTCAAATATATGTTATGTAACGAGATCCTTTAAGCTGAAAGCTAAATTGCATCCTTTGTCTAAAGAAATGGTTTCATTTCTAATAATATCTAACACAGGATTATACCAAAATTCAATACACACATGAACACCTTTGTAATTCCTATGAAATAAATCTTTCACTTCTACTTAGATAATTTCTAGATTAATGGTCACATCGTTTGATCAATGATCAACAATCTTTCAACCCAACTATAAAAATATTTGACCCAACATTTTTGCACCGCTCCTTTGAGTCACACTCCCTCATAAGATTAACTAAATCTATAACATACTTGATTCACATTGAAATTCAACATGATATATAGGAATTTAAATCCACAAAACAACAAAATATTTACCCAATGCCTTCACACTCGAAACAATGTGTCTCTTTCGTCAATTTATACCCTATATACAAATATTATAGAATTCCACTCCTTGGATGTATTTACAATGAATCGACCTTTCCTTGGCCTCATGTCCATACTCAGCCTTACTCTTCCAATCCTATGGACACTCCTCTCACACACCTCCCTAATCTCCCCCCTTGATGCATCTTGGTTACATAATTATAAAATGGATTCTAAAACCATACTTAGTTCCAATCCATAAAATCCTCAACAAAAAGACCCTAATTATCAATTAGATCCATAAAATTCTCTCAAGAAATATAATTTTCCCATAAATCTCTCCCACCTTCATATATTCTCTAGATCTTTTCTAAGAATCAAATCTAATTACAATATTCCTTAGTCTCAAACCTATTTAGAAAATATTTCTAGAAACATAGGAAATACAAATAGTTAATCAATTACACTCAATTAGGGAACCAACTCCGTGGGTATGTGAAAGTCCCATAAGTCTAGTCAAAATGTATTTTGACTTGGAAGCTAAATGCTCCTACATTAGACTCCTAAGGAAAACAATTTTCATGATCTCTTGACCATGAGTTTCTTGGTTAAGTCCTCCTGGATCCCAAAATTTTCTTTGTAACTGTCTATCTACTTTGATATGTTGATGTTGTTATGTTGTCCTCAATTCTCTAGGATTCCATAATTGATGCTATTGTTGTCCACTTGTTTTGTTTATGTGAAGTTATTGAGTCAACTAAATTTATTTGTTGGTTGTCCTCCCTTGTTTGTTGTACCTTTTCTTTGTTGTATTCCTCATCAACATCCACAATTCATCATAACATCATCAAGTTTTGTTTTTAAGTGAACTTCATTGTTGTTATCGAGACACTATTGCACTTTCTCCTCTGTTATAAGAGTTAGAAGACTCTTATTCAGTTCTATCTAACATGCCCCCCTTACAATATGTGAGCCATACTTTGCATTCTTCTCCTAATTTCCATTGAAGATAATATCCTCTTCTTCCAAGTCTATTTTGCATGATGAATATGCAGTCTTTAAATTTCTATAATTTCCTCCAAGAAATTTAATTATTCATACCATTTAACAAAATCATTTTGAGGTATAATTGTATTGTCCATGCACTATTACTTGTTTTGTTCTTCTAGTAGACACCCCTCCAAAAGCTCCATGTCCTCATTTATACCTTCTTCCTCTAGCACAAGCTCGTCATTTAGTATTTCAATAATTTGAATCTCCTTGATCATATCTTCATGAAGTATCTCTTCATATTTTGTATCTGCTTAGTTTCTATGAGATGGTGTTTCTTCACCTTCCTTTTGAATATAATTTGAGCTTCATTCTCCTTCAACTTCATCAAAATATGCATACATATACCAACTATTTGTTTTAGAATCCCTAGATTATTGACTTTTTGCAACTATAAACATCATCATGGAATCTTATATGTGTTACATAATGTCACTATCTTGGTTTATTACTGAAGATTGTTCCACCAATGATGGTTTTCCATTGTTCTAAAAATTTCTAAAAGCCTTATTTTGGTTGACTTCAGCTTCCCTTGTTATGGTAATTGCCTCATTGTGTCCACCATATTGAAGATCAATGGACACATGATCAATTAAGAATCGATGTATTTCAACAATTTCTTTTAGGAGTTTCATTTCTTCATCAACATACATTAAAACGTTATATAATTGTGTTATCACTTCTCAAACATGCAATCACACATAAACTCCCAGAAAAAACATAAGTTTCCTCATTTGATGCCTCAACTACCACATATGCATGTTGACAAAACTAGTACACCAATTTTTCAATCTATCAATAAATTGTTCCTCGACATCTCTAGCTTCCTCTTCATCAAATAATAATCCTTGTCCAAAATCATCCATTTTACACTCAACTTCTTTGAGTTCTTCCTCCAACTTTACATACAACCATTTCCTTAGCTTCACTTGCAATGAATGTCATCTCACCTTCTTCTTCTTCTTCAATTTCCATCCATATCTCTCGTCCTTCTCATATTCTTGTAGCACCTCCTATACTACACTAAGATGTACTTTTATCTAAAGGATTTCCATCTCTAATTCCTCATTGGTTATCTTATTCATGTCATCTCCTTCGACACTCTTTTTCATTTGATTGCTACTTCTCTCTCAACCCTCCTCATGGTCGTTAATATCCTTTCTCATTTCCTTCTTATTTGGACTCTCCTTGTCCATTAGTGAGCTACAATATGCCCTTCCAATCTCCATAAGAAGTCTTCCACTTGTCACAGTACCAAGTCATCCTCTCGCTATCTTAATTTTAGTCATCTGTAGTAGAACTTCTTCCCCTTCTTCTTAAGAATGTTTTCTCCTCATATTTCAAAGTCGTTGGCTTCTACATCTTACCCTACACACTTCTCTCCTTCAACAATTTGAACTTTTTTTCTTGGGATCTCTCACAAATTTCATTACTTTTCTTGCTCCAATTTTATTGAACCAATTCTCTTCCAAAACTATGTATGTTATATATTCTTTCAAAATAATCCCTCTTAAGATCACATCAAGTCTTCCAATATTATACAATGATCACAATATTCAACAACTCATGCCTTATAAATTTTTAAAGAAAATAAAGGATCTTTTTCTTCTCTCAAAATTCAATTATTGTAATCATCAATTGAAATGAAAAATATTTACCTCTCATATCTCCCAAACTTGAACTACTACAACATTATTTAATGAGCCAACTTACTGTAGATAATATTCCAAAGAACATAAGAGTGCTCTTTACCTTTAATTGTGCTAGCTATAACTTCATTGTTGCAATCCTTCCATGTCCTTCTGACTTAGAACATTATTCCTCTATGGTTTAAACACTTTTTCTACTTTCTCCTCTTTCTCAAAGCTTCATCTTTTAATCACCAATTCCGTATAATCTAATCAACTTGTTGAATAAAATAATTTACCTTTCTTATGTTTATTCCCAGTATGTTTTTGTTGTAGTTTTGAGCTTCATTTCCCAAATAGCATACCTTTCTATTCTTCAAGGAGAAAGCCATCTCTATATCTTGAAAGAAATTTTTGTGTTTTGACTTCCCAAGAGTGTTCCATCTTTTATTTAATTTAACTTGGTCAGGTACCTTCACAAATTTTCAAATGTTCCTCCTCATTCCAAAACATCAACATCAAAACTAATTTTACCCAATGTATGTCTACAAGCAACATAAACTATATACAGCTTTTCATGCACGGGTAACAATGGGTCTACCCATAACTTTCAATTGAAATTCATCCTTTATACTTCACACTTTCTCCTTTATGTTGCACAAACTTCACAACCTAGCTCACACTCTCTCCTTTATGTTGCACAAACTTCACAACCTAGCTCCATATTCTTCATGGACTTTACTCCCTAGTTAATTATTTCCTCAATCGTCTAGCTCAAATTTTCTCTAAAAATCTTTATCTCTTTACACGAAATTCACTCTTCTAATCAACACATGACTTGTTGAGAATTGAAAATAAAACAAATAACTTACCTCTAGATTTGAACCAACCTGTATTATTTGTTCATTGTCATTAAATTTCAAAACGTTCCTTCTATAGCTCTAATTTGAAGACCATCCTTCAGGAATTGACTCTTATGTTGGAAATATTCAGACCCTTTCTACACTTTTCTACCAAAAACCTCATTCACTAGAAAACACAATGGTTCTTTGTTACAAATTTCCCTATCTGTACCATCACTATATAACATCTTAGTAATTACAAACAAACCCTCATTACACTATCAAAATTTAGAAACCATAACTCAATACCTCTACTAATCTCCTTATGCAGTTAATGTTTCAAAATATTTAAAACAAGCAGACTACAACCCACTTTGATAACATAAATGATGCCAATAAGTCCGTAACAAATCCCCTCCTGCTTGATACTTCTCCTCCAAGCACAATCAAGAGCCCCGTTTTACTAAAAACCAAATAAAAAACATGAAAACTCACTTCTCATTAACCTTCACAAAAAATATCATTTAACTATTTTACATTTTGACGAAGTCATAGGTTAACCATTCTATAATTTAACAAGGGAAGTTTGCGTTGAGTGGGGTAGGATTCTTTCTGCCCTGGCGCGACGGAGCCAGTAGGAGTGCATACAAAGCTTTATTTTCACCCGGAGTTATGTAAAAACAAATCAAAATATATGAAAAGGAATTAAATGCAACTGAAATCAAAACATGTATAAATAAAACCTTCAATGTATTGGGTAGAGCCCATGTCACTAGATTGCACTACACTAGCTATTTTAATTAATAGCTATAAGCTGACATGAAGTGATGCAGTTGGAAAGAATCAAAGATTATAAGAGATTGATGCACAGATTATAAGAGCTTGATGCACATGATGACCGACTTCTTTAACAATAGAAATTGGAAACTGTAGGTTTTTATATACTAAAGTAAATCTTGCATATTAAGACAATATAGAAAAACTCAGTAATAAAAAAATTACATGGCTTTCTGACAGGGCAAAGAGCACAGCACCTCCATGCCTTGAACATGATTCTTAGCAGTATGAATTCAACTACAATTGAGACCTTACATGGTCAAAAAAGTATTTGACTGCTCTCATCATAATATCCTATGCATGTACACCCAACTTTCATGACATTTCAAAACAGTCCTCCATTACCACAGCAAGCAATGATATAAAATGAAAAAAACCAGGACCTTTTGTCTGAGCATCTGGCTTTGCAATAAATTCAATATACTGAACTTACAACAACAAATCATAAGTACGTGGGAAATATTATGCCAGCCTCTGATTAAATAATGCACTTCAAAGTTCTGTAGATGCCAAAGATAGATAAAGCCCTTAAAGAATAAAGCATGTTCTTTGCTTCTTTCTGCATTTCTTTTGCTTTGGTGGTGGAAGAACCACCTTAATTGTGGCATCAAAAACAACCTTAACATTCTGCAATAAAGGTAAAACCAAAATATCTTCAGGAGATTTGAAAATAGAAACCAATGTCAATCTGATCTAGGAGTGTACTCGAATGGACGGAAACTGATAAAAAGGTTGTCAATGAGAATTTAATACAAACAACAAGGCACATGTAATTAGATTATAGGAAAGGAACAACTTCGAGACAACCATAGAAAATGGCATTCAACTAAACACCCCAGGCTAATCTGTAATAGAAAGGGAAAGAATAACAATTTTCTGCGTTGTGTTCAGCGAGTAGTTGCACGCACTTCAATACAATCCTAGGGCTTGATTTCAAAATATTCCTACAGATAATGATTACATGCACCTAAAGATGACCCACTAGGCCCACAAAAAACACAGAGCATGATTTGATTTCTTTTTGGTACTGTTAGATTGACAAGATTATCTGGTCTATCTGATCTGTGCTAAGAAGGTTATGATTCCCACTAAATCAACTGTCAAAAAAATTTCAACAAAAGAAACTATAACTTCCCCTCTGACCAACTTAGTACCTCAAGCTTGGAGACATATGAGGTCAACTACCTTAGGAAAAATACCGCTATCCCCATTCTTTGTAATGATGTTGCAAGTTTATATGTATTTGTCATTTAAAATTAATGCGTTTTTCCCTTTATATACCTACAAAATCTCTCTCCATGGGCATACCTGTTGTGTTTTAGAACTGCATTCAATGTATGCTGTAACCATGATTTTCCTCTTCAAATCTTCACCCTGCCAAGACAGAGATGTATATTGGTGTAATTTATTCCTCATAAATAATAAGGTACAGAAAATGTAAATCGTATAGTCGAATGCCAATGTGATTGTTCTCACTAAGCTCCCAAAATATCAAAACTTATAGGGAAGTAATTGGATAAAGTATGACAACAGTATAATGGATAATATATGCACAAAACAATCAACAAGGCCATATTCTACATAGGAAAAAACAATGCTAGAACCCATGTAACTCAGTTTTCTTACTGGAAAACTTGAACGACATAACAGTTGAGCAAGGAACTTAAGTACCCAGTCTCCATTAAAATTATAGTAGCATTATCCTCCAGCATGCTCATGATGGTAGACAATACGTTACAGGGCTGAGAAAACATTGTAAATATTCTTTTGTCAAAGAAATACTGGTGAAATATAGGAGGTTACCTGCAACATCTGTACATCTCTTGGTCTCAGAATCATACTTCCTGGAACATGCATGGTTCCAGAAGGAGCTAGACCATTGATAGGTAACCCAAGACCATTAGAAGAAAGCATGTTACTAATTCCTGAAGAAACCATCCAAGGAATTCCTGCTGATCCTGATCCTGGAAATCCTGGCCTTGGCAATGCCATTCCTCTGCCAAGTCCACACATCATTCCAGTGCCATTTCCTCCAGTTGGCACTACACAATCATTTGAATTAGGTAAGCCAATGATTGGAAAACTTGCAGAAACAGTGACAACAGATGGCTGCAGGCTTCTTCCTGCCACCAGTTGATTATAATGTTGCAACTGTTGTTGTTGCTCATCAATGGAGACAAAGATACATAATCTAGCCATATTAGGCACATAATGATACATTACCTTCCAGTGGCTCCAACGTTCAGACCTACCGATGAAACTACCAAACCAGAACCCAACTGCACACTGTTCGTCCCCTGCAACAGACTATGTCCAGCTGACATAGGCTGTATCCCTAAAGATGCTCCTATCCTAGCAAAGGATATGAAAACTCCAAAACGAAGGACAATATCAATGTAACACCAGATTCCTACATGAAACACAATGAAGTGTACATGTGAATACTTATCAAAGATCCCCACTGCCTGCAATATTTAAAGCATCCTAAACCTTGAATTATGAGATAGATAAAGAAGATCATCAAGCACAACCCAAAAAACCATTGTCAGATAATCCTAGGAACTACTTTGATAATGATGAATCATAGACAGACTTCAAAATATATAGTAATTGCAACTCAGATGGCCTTGCCATTGGAAACTTCCACTGAGAAAAAACTCAAGTTGCCTAAATAATGTAAAAGTGGATATTGATAAGCCAAAACTGGAAATGTATGCCATCGTACATGAATAAAGGATGCCATGAATTACATAATTACAAGAATCTTCCTCTCTTGAATCAATTAGGAAATTAATATCAAGATTGGCTTCCTTTATTATGTTCAATTACATAGCTATGCCTTACTTGTTCTAACTGAGAAATGCATTGTTTTGCACCAAGACCTTGCTCTACAAGAGAAACCTCCTTAACTGCAAAGAATAATCCAGTACTGGAAAACAAAATGGAAATTCAATATTAAAATATGGAGAAATTAGTCCTACGAAGAATAAAGAGACTCCATATTTATCAAAAAACAATACGCCAAAGCCAAAATCCTTCTTACAGAGGTTTGAAATGATAACATGAAAAAACTTCATATAAAGACATATCTCAGCACAAGAAAGTGTCCATGGAACTTTTGAAATAAGATCTTATAAAAATCGATAGATGAATGCAATGTGAAAAAATTATTGTCCAGGTTCCCATCTGAACTACAGTCATTCTAATAACAAAGGTTGTGCTTGACAGTTATTTGGTACATTAGCTGAGTATTGCTTCACATTTAATCCACCATCCCTGTAATAATATAGACTACATTTGATATTTATCAGGTGTACTTCACATCTATACTATACAGTATAACATGAACAGATTTCAAGGAAGAAACAATGTGTAATCATGAACACTAATGTTTCAGGTGTAACCCATCATCCATCATAAAAAAAATAGGAATAAACTTGTGCGTCGATACAATATAGTTAAAGATATCAAAATATGCAGAGGAATAGGTACAATCAAATAAATGGAAATATCAGCTTATATTCATGGGTTTCATAGGTAAAAGTGTTAATATGAGGGTTAAAGGGTTGGCTAAAGATTAGAAATCTGTTTTAAAAAAACATTCAAGTTACAGAAAAAGAAAGGCTTATTATTGCAACCTAAAAATAAGAGGTTGAGTAATAAAGTAGAAAAGAAAATAAAGCGGATGGGTAACCAAATAGAAATTAAATGAAAAGAAGTAAAAAGCCAATGTTTAGAAGGTAATTTTTAAAGTTAACAGGAAAAGTAAGGGGTGAAAAAAAGTTGAATGAGATTAAAAGAGAAGGGCAATGTATACTACACTTGCAACGTAGATCTGAACAAGCATTTCCTTACTGCATATGTATTAAGATGGGAGCACTATTCAAAAGCATATGTGGTAGATATCATCTGCTTTACAAAATAATGATTTTGAATAAGGATTGCAGAATGTTTAAACTTTACAGTTCTCTTTACATTGCAGTTTAATATTTTGTTTGCAAGAAAACATTTGCCAACTTTTGTTGGACTTAGAAGGGTAACATCCAGTTGTAGCATTCTGCATTTTGATTGGAATGGTTTTCATACTGGTGTTAGAGTTCATATAATTTTCATCTGTGTTTTTTCAATACCCACATAGGAACCTAATTCCCATTAAATACAGAGACTTGACCATTCATGAAATTATGCATTTCAGTAACTCGTTGATAAAATATGGCTATTGAATGTTGTAGAAGTTGGGTCAAACCAGTTATGTTTCACCACATAATCACAGCCTGACTTGTGCCAAACACATAAATTTTTGAATTTTTTTTAATCTCAAGCCTGCAGTTCTATGGTAGCAAACAAATATTTCTCTTTTGAGTTGTTTGGAAATTACCAGTAGTAAAGATTTGTTATAATTTAGCTTCTATTCTATTATCAGCTAATCAATACCGATAGAATCGTTGTCTTCCACACCGAATTCATTTTGGCAAATATATCTCCTGCCTTGGTCTAGTCTTATAATGTGTCTAAGATATTCAGCGAATCCTTGACTTTGTTTATATAAATTTATACATGCCTTTCTTTGTCAATTCCAAAAAATTGACTGGAGTATGAGAGGTTGTTTATGTAGTAGTAGATAGATATTGATTTTGGCTTTGTGGCCTATTCCCTGCACTACAATCGATTGCAGTACTTCAGGTCTGGGATCCATTCATATACATGCAACAAATAGAAGTGCATTTAAGATAGTTTCACATATGCAAGACGGGGCATAAATTAAAATCTATAACATGATAAATATTCGAGGAGCAAAGCTTAATACGTAGTTGAAAAATGATATGGTTGTGGCTGTGTCAATGGAGATAACTGAGAACTGCTTGCAGGAAATTGTTGTTGTGATTGAAGATACTGGTTCTACTACTGTTGCTGCTGTTGATGCTATTGGTGATGCTACTGATGCAGTTGGCAAACTACATGCACATAGGCTTGATTATGGTTTTGACTTTGAGGTTGAGGATACTGTTGGTTACTATGCCCTTGTTGCTGCTAAGGCTTCTGAAGATGATGTTGATGAGAAAAACTCTGATTTGTTGAAGAAACCATCTGATTAGAGTAGGAAGTGTTCACACCATTGAATGAAGAGGCTGTCTAACCATTATTCTGGCTGGCCTAAAGTGGAAGCTCTTGCATAAGCATCTGCCACTACTCTTAACTAGTCTGTAAATCCAAGCATACATAAAAACAGTTGTGAATTATCACAAGTCTGCCTACAATATTAAACTTCAACCTACAGAAATGGAAGGCAACTTCTAGAGATATCAAAGAGAGCGACACTTACAGATTCCACTTTAACTTTAAAGGTATTATCTGCTTAAGTTACAACTAAATGGTAACAACATTGTGCCCATCAAAAATTGTAGTTATAAATCCTGGCCTTGGCAATGCCATTCCTCTACCAAGTCCACACATCATTCCAGTGCCATTTCCTACGATTGGCATTTCATAATCATTTGAATTGGGTAAGCCAATAATTGGAAAACTAGAAGAAACAGTGACAACATATGGTTGTAGGCTTCTTCCTACCACCAATCGATTATATTGTTGCAACCATTGTTGTTGCTCATCAATGAAATCACAGATCATTATTAACCCGAAATTTTTCTTTCAAAATATAAAGCAGCAACAACAAAACTATAAACCCTCTCTAAAATTTGATCCAATTTTATTATTAGAGCTTAGCCTCATCAATCTAGAACTCGAAAATAAAAAATAGAGAGAAAATTCTTTAATATCAGATCATTTGAACAATGACGAAACTGGTATAAGACCTTACTTCCATTCTTTCTATCAGTTCCTTAGTTGTTGGAGCAGAAACAACAATATGCCATGCCGCGGGCTTGATAAATCCTTCTTCCACACCTTTATCGAACAAGGCAAGCAAGGAATTGTAGTATCCATCAACATTCAGGAGACCCACCTAGAAAACAAATCCAAGCCACTATTTCATCAAGTACATAGGATGCCAATCTACTGATAAGTTCCTTTAAGCATGCAATAGGTATTCAACTTGGAATTAGCCTTTGATTATGGAATATTATTTCCGATATGAATTGTGTGAATTTGCAGGAAACGTCCAACGTCATTATATAGCTTCTTAAGTCCGTGATGATGGTGAAGTGACCACCTAACCAAAACGTTGTACATTTCCTGCAAATTCACACCGTACATATATTAGATATAGCTGTGAAAACTTATGTACTTTAATATTTCAAACCATCTAACCCTTTATTCCACTACCTACAATGGCAAATTCATGCAAGCAAATTAGGGAAGATTGGATTATTATTATGGATAGATACCAGCTTCTCATGAATGCCAAGCTGTGACCATGTGATCATCTCTAAGAGCTCTTCCATTGTTCCATAACCACCTACAATCAACAGTAGGTTGAAACAACACTACCTTATTAACAAATCTCTATGATTAAACCAGGACTAATCTGAACTTCAAGAATCTTGATGGAATTCGTAAAATTCCACATGTGTTATCGATAATTGTTCATCGAAAATTCCTTAAGACTTATATTAAAAACACACACCTGGTAGAGCAATGAAAGCATCTTCTTGATGTGCCATTTCTGCCTTCCTCTCGTGCATGTCTGCAATATTTTTCACTTCACCAACAGTCCCCCCAGATATCTGTTACAAAAACAGACCACCATATGGCACTTCAAGTGAGAACTAGACGAAAGAGGAATCACAATTATACGCACACCCTACTAAAATACCGAGCTAAACTTGCCAAAAGTGTATCAATATTTATGAACTTTTGCAGCAAATTCATCACTATATATTTGCAAGAATTGGCATTAGTGTATGCATGACAGAGTTTATACTCTCAATTTTATACAAATTAGGCTATAGATTGAATGGATATGGAATAAAACGTTGGTATGAAGAAACCCCTTTCTCATCTTTATCTCAGCATAACCAGTGTCCATGGATGCTCTGCAAACGTTGTGGCACTTTCTTTCTGAACTCCTTAATGAACATCGAGGTTAGATTTTTAAGACGTTGGGCTTCGTCGTAATGTTGGAAAGTGTTTGACTAATCAGGGTACTGACAGGCCCACCATGGGTGATGTGCTGTGGAACTTAGAATATGCCCTTCAACTTCAGGAAACTGCGATGCTGGATGATCCAGATGAAAACAGTGCTAATCGCATTTCAGAGATTCCATTTGGGAAGATTTATATGGGCGTTCTCCCTAGCAGTGGCCAAGAAATCGCAGTAGCAGCAGTGGCCAAGAAATCGCAGTGAAATGCATAACGAAAGTGTTCAGGTAGGGAATGACAGTGTTAGTGGGACGCATGTAGCACTGGAGCCCGGTTCAGCTGTGCAGATGAAACTATTCGACCCGATGCCAAATGAAACGTCCAAACCGTTTGGGCAACCTCTTTGAATCAACGGCTGAAATTGTTGCAATCGTCTAACATATAATCGTGTGGCTTACAAGATGAAAGGTAAGCAGAGAAGGGAGTTGATTTCAGAGAGAAACGCCTTACGGCGTAAAAATACGATACATGATGCTGACTTTAAACCTATCCAGAATAAAATGCTTTTGCGTAAGAAAAAATTTAAAGATTAAACTTACGACATGTAATAATAACCCTGTAATTAGTTGATTTATTATTTCCTTATTATATCATTTAGATAATTTAGATAATAAGCACCATGACTATAAACCAATTATTTGGTTTTCTAGTTTTCCCTTCAGTTCATTAAATAGTAAATAACCTAAGCAATTGAAAATGCCAACTTTACATGTATTCAATATAAAAGCATGAAATAACACTCAAAGACAAAAAGATAAAATAGCAATAGTACAAAATGATTTCTTTGCATATATTAAATATAAAATATATTTGTGTCGGTAAATATATAAACAATTAACCAACACCATGCAATAAGTTGGTTCATGGTTTTCTATCCGCCTAAGCAACAAGCGGCCATGTTAATAAACCAATTATTTGATTTATTGTTTTTCGTTTGATTCATTAGTATTTAAAATTTCAATACTATCTACAATACCAACTTTACTTGTATCCCACATAAAAATGTTGCACCATGCTTATACACCAATTTTCTGATTTTTTTTTTTCATTTGATTCATTAAATTACTTGTATCTATAATAAAACTGTTTTTAACGGTTATGTTCACATAAGAATTAAGAATTTAAGAAAAAACCTAACATATTGGAAAAAATTAGGAGTAATTAATTTTCCATTTCAAAAATAAAAATTAAAAACTTGCCTTTAATTTTTATAATATAATTTTTTAAAAATTCAAAATAAACTTTAATGTTTAAAATTTTCCAAAAATTAAAAAAGAAAATACTCACTTTACATATATCAAATATATAATGTTCTTTCCATAATTAAGGGCCTGTATCCAAAACGAATACATATTATAACAATAAAAAGAGAGTAGAGAATGCTAGCTTTACACACAAAAAAAAAATAAAATTGGTCAACAAATATGTACACAATAACTCAACACTTTTATCATACAGATAACCGGCAAGGAAATAATAGACTAATCATTTAGCTTACCCTCTCTCTTTCATCCCGCATCGACATCATATACCACCATTACCGTAATTTATAACTTAAGTGTGCAGACTTATAAAAAATTTCAGTGGTCACCACACAAAGTGACAACCATACCAATAATTCGCAAGTTAATTGCCGAGAGTTCACTAAAAATTTATTTCGATCAGAAAACATTAGGCCATTCCTGCGAGATTTTTTATATTACACATTTTGGTTCTGCTCCCAACTCGTAGAAGCCAGTCGGCAAAGTTTGTCGTGCAAGACATCTATTTCCCAATGAGATTTCACTGCAGCCTGATACATCAATTTCACTGCAGCAAGATTCGATAGAACTTACCCATTTTTAAAGGGTCTTTAGCCGAGCAGAGACAAAGGGGAATCTGTACCACTGAGCCTCCTGGTATGTGCCGTTGATGTGGCTTCGGTTCTCTGATGGGGCTTCAAAAATTTAATGAAAATTACCAACAGCGGTATATCCTGTCCTGGCAACGGGAATGGGCTATTCTCGGAAGCAATGGGATGTGGGAATTAATGACGACGTTGGAGAATTATTTAATAAGACTAGTAAGGAATCAAAGGAAGTGGATTCATGATCTTCTTCCGGGACAGAGTCCACATTGCCCTTAAAAGCGACGTTGTCTACTCATCCCACAAATTTGCTAGGAGCAGAATTCAATCATAAAAGTTGTCTATTGTCTATCTTATTTGTAGCAGCTTTTTTTTGAGAATTTAGTAAAAAATTCAAAATATCAAAATATTGGATTGTTTAAATTATTTTTTTATAATGAAAATACATTAGCATTATCAAGAACCCTAAAATACCCAACTATAATACAGATTTTTAAAAAATTCTACGAGATTTTATCTTACAGCATTTCCATTATTTTAGGCTAGAATTTGAGAGATTTTTAAACTACGCTCTTCAAAGCTAACTAACTAGAACCGGCCACCTTTATTACTATTATAATGGAAATATTTGATAAGATGTGAATACAAAGGTTTTTTAAAATTGCGCGGAACTATTCAACCTAAAGGTGATAATGACAAATAATATGCCCCGACATCCCCCGACATAGATGTGATTGGAAATGAATCAATGATATTGATCAGAGCGATTCAGAGTCAGGTGATAAACTAGAATAATGGCAGGAACGGTTGTTGCAGCCTTTAAAATTGTTAGACGTCCAATCTATTTGGCACGCCGATATCAAAAAAATAAAATTGTACCAATTAACATGCAAAAACATGCGGGTTGAATTTCTCCTCCGAGCATAAAGGTTGAAGGATCCATTGTATCCGCCCAGAGGCAGATGAACCTGTGATGGAATTCAGAAATTCCGCCTCCCCGTCTTCATCGATCGTCGTCAATCACCGTAATCAATCTTCTTGAAAGATCGTCATCGGTCCTTTATTTTAATTGTCAAAAAAATTCTTCCTCATCGTGATCAGTATATTTTTTAAATGATCAGAAATGAGACCCGTAAGATTTAACGGGCAGTCTGGTTTTCAAATTCAAACCGCTCACCGATCAAATTATGTTTCCTATTTAGCAATTTCTTTTTTCAAAACTAAAAAAGCTTTATATATATTATATTGGCAATAGATGTACGTTATAAACATATTTGTCAGTTGCCACCATAGGCATATTACAAAAAATAAAGAGTTAGTGAACTCAACAGCTAAAACTGTGATCATGAGCTAAATCAAGAGTCAAAACTCTTCAGGACAATATTGATGACATAGTGTGCATGTTACAGATCAGTGGCAAGAAACATAAATTGCATATATCAGCCGCAAAAGTTTGTGGAGTAGACCATCGACATCTGTTGTATTGTTGGAAAATATTCCTGTTTGGAATAGGAAGTCTTCCCATTGAAGAGAATCCTGTAGCAACAAAAGGACCTGTTTCATATGATACCTAATCAGACGTGAGAAGATTGTATCAAAATTAAAATACAGCCCGATCAGAAAAAGAAAAAGAGTTTTGCTTGGTAATGGCTGTAGAATATGAAATGAATTATTTCAAGCAAATTGAGAAGCCAACAGTACCATGAAGAACAATAAATATAAAAAAAATATAGATAAAACAACTAAAAAACACGGTCACTGTGTGAGCTAAAAAATGCTGCAAATCTCATTTATTCATTCAAGTGTTAACTACATTATTAAATAGTAAAACTATTACTAAAATCAACTCTGGAATAAATCTACTGGAATTACAACTAAATTCTAGCACTTTCCAGCATTGACCACCCTAACAATCTGCTGCTTTAATTTTGCAGTGAACACAAAATCTGCTGGCTACTTTGTCGGCATTTTACATAACTAATTAAGCATTATTTCCAATACTCTCCCTTAATGATTAATGAGGATTTACTATCTTATCTCTTATTGCCAAAAACTGATCTTTTGCCACTGCTTTGGTGAAGATATGTGCTAGTTGCTAGTTGATGCTCAGTATTTATATGCTTTAATTCAATATCCTTCTTCTGAAGTGATATTTCAGGTCAAAATGTTTTGTCCTGCTGTGATGAACTAGATTCTTTGCTAACTTGATGGCACTTACGTTATCACAATAAATCACTGTAGGCTGAACTTGTTTTCCTCCAATTTCTTCCAAAATTTTTCTGAGCCAAAGAGCTTGTGTACCTGCTCAGGTAACTGCAACATACTCCACTTCTGTGGATGAGAGGGCAACAATGCTTTGTTTTTTTGAGCTCCATGTAATCAAACCAGAACCAAAAGAGAAACAATTTCCAGATGTGGACTTACGGTCATCAAGACTACCTCCCCAATCTTTATCACTAAATCCAACAAGACTAAACTTTTCAGAAGAGTAGTAATGAATACCAAAATTTAGAGTGCCTTTCACATACCTTAAAATCCTCTTGGCTGCCTTCATATGTATTTCAGATGGATTTGTCATATATCTTGAAACAAGTGAGACTGAATATGTAATATTAGGCCTTGTGTGGGTTAGAAATATCAAGCTCCCCACAATACTTCTGTAAGTTTTCTCATCAACTAAATCAGCACCATCATCCCTACATAACACCTCTCCATGAGCACTCGGAGTAGGGGATGGATGACAATCAAGCATATCAAATTTATTTAGAATATCCTTTGCATACTTTGTCTGACAAATGAAAATCTCATCCTTACTTTGATAAACCTTCATTCCTAGAAAATATTTCATGATGCCTAGATCTTTCATCTCAAATTCATTCATTATAGCAGCTTTGAATTTATCATTCATCTTAAAACTACTACCCATATACAATAGATCATCAACATACAAACTTATGATTAAAATATCAATACCTTCTTGTTTTTAGTAAAGGGTAGGATCATTCTTACTTCTCTGGAAGCCATTTTCCTGAAAGTATCCATCAATCCTTGCATACCACGCTCTTGGTGCTTGCTTGAGGCCATACAAAGCCTTCTTCAACTTGTAGACATTATTCTCCTTTCCTTCGACTTCAAAACCTTGTGGCTGCTCCACATATACTTCCTTTTATAAGTACCCATTCAAGAATGCACTTTTCACATCCATATGATGTATGCTCCACTTTTTATGAGCTGCTAATGAAATCAACATTCTAATGGTCTCCTGTCTTGCTACTGGCGCAAATGTCTCTTCATAATTAATTCCATACTTCTGTGTGAATCCTTTAGCAACTAATCTTGCTTTGTGTCTTTCAACACTCCCATCACT